>JAQFVV010000118.1:1574927-1834702 GCA_028023455.1 Epiperipatus broadwayi | reverse complement strand
CTCAAATGTTGTATATATATGTTTATCCATCCATGTTAAAAATGTAATGATGAAATTAATGCGTTCAGCTGACATCGTGTTGGTAAGTTCTTGTTGGATGATTTGAATAGATTGTTTTCTGTCCACCGATCCGTATAATTCTTTGATGTCAAGGGTAGTCATATAGAAGTTGTTTTCGATCGTGGCTTTTTTGATTTTTTTCCACAACTTGAAAGGACGAATTAACAGAATAATTTCCAAAGCCCAAGCTGTCTATTAATAGTTGATTAACCATTTTCGTGGTTTGAAAATAATGGACTCCCCCAAAATCCATCATTAAACGCAACGGTTCACCAGGCTTATGGAGTTTAATGTTGGCAAATATTCTTGGAGCTTTAGTGGAGGAAGGATAAACTTGGTAGTATTCCACAATTGAAATGCCTTTGTTTTTATGAGGACGGAGAATGGATGAAACAAATTTATCGCGGTTAAGCTTATTGTTGAATTGTGCAACAGGAGTGAGTTGTAGATTTGTAATTTGTTCATTTATTTTCCTCTTATAATCCTGAGAATTTAAAAGCACAAATCTATTGCCCTTATCTTCTTTAAGGCAAATTAAATTATTGCTATCAAGAAACTGTTTCGTAATTTTGGTGTCGCTATTCCAGCTATTATCTTTTATATGTAACTGTTTTTGTTTAATTGATTTAGCTATATTTGTTATAATGCTATCCCTATGCAGGTTATTAATTAAATTTGCTTCAACATCAGCGATTAGCTCTAATTTGGGTTGTTTCCATTGTCCTCCTACAAATCTAGGTCCAAGGGATAGAACCCTTGCTATCCTATCAGGTGGGGTAAGGCCAGTTCTATTAACATACGAAGTTTGCTGTAAGTCAATATTTATATTTTGTTTATAAGCTAAAAATTTGATTTTCAAAACGAAGCGTTTGCGGTGGTTTATTTCTATAATGTTGAGTTTATCGATAATCCATTGAGGGAGGGTGCTATTTGCTGTTATTGTGAGCCATCTTTTTCTTTCTTTACGTAATGCGTTCTTACATCCTTGGATGATAAAAGTCAAGAGGCGTAACTGTAGTTTATCAATGATTTTGTCACGGTTATATATAGAGTTATTTATTTTTATTCTGCAGCAGTTTGGAACGATATTAAATCTCTTGCATTCAGACAAGAATGTTAGATGCTGTTCCAATGTTTTGACTGAAATGCCAAATCGTAATGTGAGTCTTTGTTGATAAAAATTCATATTTGTAAAGTATTAAAGATTTTAAGACTTCTCATTCGATAATTTAATATACAAAATTAACAAAGCGTATGCCACACTTGAATGAGAAGCTATAAAGATATACAGAAATTATTACACGCTAAGCGCTTTCGAGGTCTTTTGCCTCATATTCATAGCGGTACTGTGAGCTGCAGAATGAAAAAATAGGGCAAGGGAAACAAAACAGTATGCAAAGCATATGCAAATGATCTAGATAGTCCAACGTTTGGAGATGTCAAAGCAGGTATCTCGTCTATTGATGGAGTTATTATTGCCATTAATAAAATATGCTTCTCTGATTTTCTGTTTGATGTCATTTTTCTCAATACAGACTATTTTAGGGCTGGAAGGTTCAAACAATTGTCCTGTCTTCTTGGAATGCTCTAAAAATGTTGATGAATTATCATTGTTTTTCATGGCTCTATTATATGTATATCTGTGTTGTGCTGTCCTGTTGATTATGCCTGCCTTGGTTTCTCCAAAATAAATGGCCCGGCAACCAGGTTGTGGGCAAGCTATGCTGTAAACGACATGGGGAGTCTGAGAAGGTTCAATTTTGTCCTTAGAGTTATTGATTAGACGATTAGTGCATGGGGGTGTATGAAAGCTAATTTTAAATTTATTGGCCAAAACCTTGATTAATTGATAGGAGATTTTAGAAATGTGGGGAAGAGTAATATATGGAAGTTTAATATTGTTTTTATTGTCAGTGATTTTCCTATAAAATTGTTTGATTTTATTGTTAATAGTGTTGAGTTTATAGCCTGCTTGTAGTAGGTCTTTGGTGTAAAGATGTATATTATCCTTTCTATCTGCCTCAAACTTGCACAGCTGCATATTTCTATATAAAAATGCTTGCAGGCCTGCCAATTTGTGAGAGCTTGGAGAGTTGGAGTGTGGGTGTATAAAGCCTCTGATTTCAAAGGGCTTTATTATCATTGAATAATTTATACCTCTCTCATCGCGTGTTAACCTAAGGTCAAGGTAATTTAGACATTTGGAATGCGTCTTCTGTTGTGGAATTGATAGTTAGATTAATATTATGTGTTAACTCTTGTGTAATACTATTTATAGTGTGCTGGTTGGCTAAAATAAATATATCATCTACGTACCGCATGTATATAGTGTGAGGGCTGTCAGCTTGATATTTGGACACGATTAGTCTTTCGTAGTGATTAAGGAAAATGCTTGTTACGATTCCACTGAGGGGGAGGCCCATAGGCCAACCACTTTTCATATTGTACCAAACGTGCATAATATTTATAATTTTGTTTTATTCAATGACATTAATATATAGTAGAATAAATAATAAAATAAAAGTACTTATGTAACATGTTAAGTTGTTATTTATAAAAATACATAATGTATAAATAGTTTATTCAATAATAAATATGTTACTTTAAAACAAGTGTTTCTCTTCAGGATAAACATAAATATAGACTGACAGTACAGAAGAATATACAGAAATATCTAGATTTTGCTTTTTGAATTGTATATGTATAAAATCTATCTAAAGATTATTAAATTATATATTTAATATCTGCATTTACAATGTTTAACAGCAAGTCCAAAAGTTGTTAATGTTATAGAAAGTTTTAACTTTTCAAAACATGTACTTAAAGTTTTGAAGTAAGGATAGAATATTTAATTATGATTTTAGGTTTAAATCTTCAGCTCACTAATCAATCATGTAAAATGTAATTATGTAGCATAGATGACAGCTTTCTTTTGACCTCAAACACCTTTTATCATTTGTTTTCATATCTGGAAAATAATATTGAGTTTGTTTATACTATATAGTAAATGGAAATATGGCTCACTTATTATGCATTTTTATAAATATACTATAGGATTTTTGATAACAATCTTGTATTCTGGTTATATTAAATTACTGTTGGCCACACTGTTGTATCAAAAACCTCCCACAGAAGACTACTATCTTACTAATCTCTGCTGTATAGTTTTTCATATGTTAGATCAGTTCAAATGTGACTATGATATTAGAAACAATGGTTTTCTAACTTGTGATTTGCATGCAAGAGTAGTAGCATATGTGATTTATTTTTTGTAGTCCAATGGTATAACTAGTGTCCTTATTTAACAATGACTTTGTACATACTATGGAGAAAGTCTTTGGTCACAAAGAAGTATGTATGAATGGATAGAACAAGCAACAATTACAAACGTATCAATGTAAAAATGGAGCCAAATGCTCACCCTTGTATGCAATTGTTGACAACTTTAGCATGGATATTAACTAATGATTTGTGTGGCAAATAGGTTGCAAATTAGTCATGGCTTTTTCATTGCAGTTGTTCACAACATACATAGTGTAACGATATATAAATATGTCGTTACATTAATTTAAAATAAAATCTTAAAGTTCGCAAATAAAAATAAATGTATTAAAAAAAAAAAAAAAACTAAACGCTAAAATTTAAATGTTTGTTAAACGTATAACGTATATACTATATTCGCACAGATGCAAAACTTTAAAAAAAATTTTTTATAAATAATAAAAGTATTTGAATGTACTTTTTTGATAAAAAAAATAAAAGATTTAAATATAGAAATATTTTAATAAAGAAATAACATAAGTTAAAATAAAAACAGGCATTAATTAATTCCTGTAATCTGTAAATGGAAATGATTGTTTATTAATTATCCAAAAGTTGTGTAATTAAAAGGTCAGATGAAAAGTTAGATAAGAGAATAAAGAGAAATTAGCTTGACCAATGGAAGCACCAAGCCTCAGCCCGGACCCAAATGAAAAGGATAGATTAGTGATGTTTTGTTGGTTGAATCTGTGTGGATACTATAAAAGGAGAAATACAGTTTTCCTGACAGTTTTTTCTGCCTTGTTTTTGAGGGTCGTGATAGGACACACATATCACACTCTCTCTCTATTTTAAAAATGAACTGACTGTGATACCAAAATGAACCAGATAATGCTACCTCCGGAACATCTGACCGGGTTTTCAAATAAAGACTCAGTGGAAATTTACATCAAGAGAAGTGATTCTTCTACTGTAAGCTATTGACATGAACTCTAAAATTTAAAAATAATTAAGAACTTTCGTTCAAGCTTATGAACTTCTATTTGACTTTTAAGTTTAAAATCAATTGAAAATGTTTAAATTTATATGTTTTGCATTGATAAACATCATTTCCATTTTATTATTTTTTATTTGTATTAATACTTATTGTATAAATTATTTAAATGCATGAAATTTAAAGTTGGGTATAGACATTGCGTAGATTCGTTAGCGGTTAATTGTGTTGCTGTTTCATAGTTGATTGGAATATATAAGTTATCATGTCACTGTGGCATCTTATGATGAATGCTATTGGGTTTTTTTGTATTCCCTATGCAATTGACATTATCGATGACTTTGTATTTTGATCGGTTATGTTTATTTTGGAATGTTTTTAACCGTGGAATCTGTGCAGCCGATCTATACTCAACATTTTAAAACAAATTTTATAAAATTCATCTGTGCGAACATAATAAATGTTAAATTTAAGTCAGGCATGAATGGCTGTATAGATTTGTAAAGTTATATATAGTTTAAGAGAGGGTAATCTTAGGTTATTCGTTTCGTAGTTGAATTAGCTCAATGGATTGGATATATTTGTGTAATTAGTAGATGTAATATGAGATCCACTATGAGCAGGATTGCACATATATGCCACACACCTTCTGTTTGCCTATGGATAGGTTTGTAAGTCGGCAAAGGACCGCAGTCCATTCTATGGAGTTTTTTGTTTATTGTTCTACTCACCAACAGATGTAGCATTCCTGTTGGTGGAGAGACAATGTCTTCTCTAACTCTACTTACTGTTCAGATGTACATTCCTGACAGTATAGTATTTTGTGTTGTTGTATTTTCATGCTACATTGAATACATAAATGTATCAGATGGGTCGGCGCCAGTTTGACTGCGAACTTTTTAGCCTAAGGTTAAATAAGGGATAGAACATTTTTCTTTTCAAATACAATCTATATAGTCTATTCATAGTCAACTCACTAAATAAATATTAAATTCATTATGGCAAGCTATTTAAATGTAAAATTAAAGATTAATATAAAAATCTAAAATGTTAAACTTATTCCTCAAATTAGAATGATTTTATATGTGTGTAAATAAATATTTTTATGTGTTAATTTCTGGCAGTGGCTTTTATTTTTTATATTTAAGATATAAAGTTATATTTTATAATATCTGCTGTTCCACTAAGCTAGTGACTTGGGCTAACGATCTGAATATTTAAATAAAGTGGAATCTTAACAGCGCGTATCTGCCTACTTTATAAATTTTTCTAGGCTCAAATGCCTAGATGGCACCCTGTTAGTTGCAGATACGATTGACTGCTGTCTCCACCTTCTTTTGGATTGTTATAATAGATTGCAAAAAGTTTGTATGAGACAGATACCAAAACATCCAAGAAAAAGCACAAACAGAAATGTTTGGACTTCTGTAAACAAAATTTGGATTGACACTCTAAAATGATAAAAAAATTCTTAAAAAATGATTACTATTGATGAGATATAAGTGAATCTCTACAAACCTGAGATCAAGTGTCAGAGTGTGGAAAAAAATTTTTTTCAATCATGAACCAATAAAAAATTCAAAAGTTGTCTATTAAGTGGAAAGTTGATTCTTACAGTTTTTTGAGATTCCTGAGAGCCAGTGTCGAACATTATCATTATTATGTTCAACAATCAAAAGTGATTGTTGTACTCAGATGCACATTAAAAAAATGAAGTCAAAAATTTGGACAAAATGTAAAAGAGCTCTATGAAATGGTTTTGTTATATAACAAGGCATGTATGCACAATGTTTTCCACACTATCAACAAAATTTTTGCTTTGAGGTATTAAATAATTCTCACTATAAAGCTGACTGTGCACCATTAGAATATCATCTGTTTGACTCTTTAAAATAAGCCCTATGAGAATAAATATTTATTTGTGGTGAAGAGGTGAATAAATAATAAGTTTGTGTTGCAGTTTGGCCTAAAACATTTTAATGAGGTAATATGAAAGCTTGTTAAGAAATGGACAAAATTATTGAAAATCAGGGAGATCTTGAAAAATGATATATTTGCTAAATGTTGATTAAAATAAATTTTACACCCAGTGTGTGGATATTTTAATACATCCTCATATCCATATTTGTGCATATTATTTAATATGAAACATAATATTTTAATAATGTATTTTATGATTATAGACTAAATAATGAACATATAATAAGTTATTAGTACTTTTGCTAAATGATCTATTTTTTTCTTCTCATTGTTTAAGTACATATTATATCACAGGACATAAACTATATGTCATTTATTCTTTAATTTTATTTTTTATTGTAGAATTAGATGCACTTTTTTATACATTGATAACTCCTGTTTAATACTTTTTATGTACTTTTTTAACAGATTGTAATATATATTTAATAATAAAAAAATATTATGTATAAATTAATATTAATTAACCCTACATTAATGTTACATATTTAGACAATTATGATGTAAAATTCTTCAAAAACTAAATAGCAATTATATGCCAATGCATAGTAAGAAAGCAGATAAATATCCCATCATAACACAGTATTTTGTCTCATAATAATGCCTTTGATAGATCTTGGAAGTAAATAATCTTATCCAGCATTATGCGGATTATATAACAAATATTTTATATTAGAAATGCATGATTATATAAATTTTATAAGCTGTTTGCTTGAATGAGATACATTGGATTATTTTGTCACCATTATAGTTAGTTGGTGCTTATGACTTATTTGTGCAAAAGGTCTAAATTTTTGTTACACTTTTGCCAACAGATGGAAGAACTTGTATTTTAACTTTTATTATGTTTGTGCAGTTAGCAAAGATAATGTTGTGAGAAAGAAAGTTTCTTCAAAATTATATTGTTAGTGTATCTAAATTGTAAAAGAAATGAAACTGTAATTTTTACATAAGTTTATGTTTAAATTTACATTGTTTTTGTATTAACTTGATCATGTGTGTATGTAATAAATAGTCCATATAAAAAGAATTAAAACTTCTTTTATGTTGTTATTTTTAAACAATAAAAATTTATTATAATAAGATATAATAAAATATCTATATATACAACAAAAAACATGAAAAAATAAATTTTCAATAGAAAAGCTTTTTTCGATACATACAATTTGTATCTTTTTCAATATGTCTGCTGACGATTACCGTTAAATACATATAGCGACATCTATTCATAATAAAACCAACTAAAACAATATCAACATCATTATTTTACAAATATATACAATACAACATAAAAATTATATATATTCCTTCATTGAGTATAGGATATTCAAATATACTCAAAAACATATAAAATATATTAATATTGATATTTTGCCTATCTATCTTTCCATTCATCTAATTTTAGCCAATTATTAGTCAAATTAATTGAACCTTTATATTTTTTAAAATATATTTGTATTAAATTACTTGAAAAATGTTAATAGGCGTAAAGTATATGAAACTAGTTATATTAAAAATAATGGTAGTAATTGCATGAACATTTATAAAGGTTCGAATAATTTGACTAATAATTGGCTAAAATTAGATGAATGGAAAGATAGATAGGCAAAATATCAATATTAATATATTTTATATGTTTTTGAGTATATTTGAATATCCTATACTCAATGAAGGAATATATATAATTTTTATGTTGTATTGTATATATTTGTAAAATAATGATGTTGATATTGTTTTAGTTGGTTTTATTATGAATAGATGTCGCTATATGTATTTAACGGTAATCGTCAGCAGACATATTGAAAAAGATACAAATTGTATGTATCGAAAAAAGCTTTTCTATTGAAAATTTATTTTTTCATGTTTTTTGTTGTATATATAGATATTTTATTATATCTTATTGTAATAAATAGTGCGCAGAAATTGCTCTACTATTGTTTAAAGAAAATAGAGACCAATTGAAAAATCATATTCTGAATATGTATAATGCAGCAAGAATGATGAGCATATATCTTTTTTTTATAAATGTAAAAATAGTTGTAGCCAATCTTGTAAATTAAATATAAGTAAAATTAAAAAATGTTGAGTGATAAAATATTCTAATTATGTTATGAATGATAAAACATTTAGTTTGCCACTTAACATCTATTGGTTTATTTAATATATATATATATATATTATTTGTGGTACTGTTATAATTTGTATTCATAGACTTTGATAAAGATGTGAAAAATAGAAAGACAATTTAGTTACCAATTGTTAAATAATTGACTATTTTAAAGTCACAACTCTGATATGATTTACAAGACTACATATGTAATGAACTAAAAATTCCACATCAGAAATTTGTGATATGCACCTTAAAATATAATTATATAGGCAAATCAAAATGATAAGACCTAGTACACATATTTATTTCCCTGCCCTTTTTATACTGGTATTGATTAAGAAATTGTATACACAATGCTATTGTGATATTTTGCAAATATGAATATACAATGCTTTTGTAGTGAAAGACTAATGAATCTTATATCATTCTTATATACCTCTGTGTAATTTTTATGATTGACTAATGAACTCAATCTGTCACTGATTGTACTTGGACATCGCATGATCTTTCGAATAGCTAACAATAAATTTATATTGCAATAAAAAGAAATAATAATGTCTTAATAAATCTAAGATATTCATGTTTCTGCACTTCTGAAATTTCAGAAGTATTCTACGATAATAAACACATGCATTCAGTTTTTATTAGTATGTTAAAATATGGTTTTCTGCTTTTAGTTGTTTAATTAGATGGTAAATTATCACACCTTGAAACTGGTATGGGGATGGGGACCATCATAGATAAAGGCTTCAGGTATTTTCTATTGTAGCATTTATCATAAAAAATAAAATAAAAAGGCTTGTTTAGAGCTACTAGCAGGCTCTTTATATATTACATATTGGTAATACAAGCTATATAGGTCATGTGAAATATGACTGATTTTTACTAATATTATAATTTTGCTATTAGGGCTTTGGCTATATTAAATTGCTAAGCCTACTAATATATGGGATCAATGAATTAAGTTCAGGCTCATATAGTTTCTTTGGTTAAAGAGCTGAGTTTGAAGACATGTAGGTGTCTGAAGATTTGGATCTTTTTCTTAATATTTAAGAATTAAATAAATGCTTGGCTTGAGTTAATATTTTGAACCTAATGATCTAGCTCCTCACTGATGAGAGCCATAGCTTGAAACTGGTCAGGGGATGAGGATTATCATAGATAAAGACTTCAGATATTTTCTCTTGTAGCATTTATCATAAAAAATAAAATAAATAAGCTTGTTTAGAGCTATTAGCAGGCTCTTTATATATTACATATTGGTAATACAAGCTATATAGGTCATGCGAAATATGACTGATTTTTACTAATATATATATATATATATATATATATATATATAATGATAATAATCATAATAACATTTGAATAGAAATAATAATGTTTCAATATCTTTTTTATTTATGATCATAATAGATCATGTATATATGGTTTTAGTTTGGAGTATAATAATGTTAAAATATTACAAATTGAAAGAAACAATAATAAAAGGAAAATAAAGGAAAGCTATGTTAATATATAAATACAAGCATGACTTAATAAATAGACAGGTAGCAAATGTAAAAATCAATGAATTGTGGGAAAGTTAGACTTTGAAAGTGTGTTTGAAAGATTTAGTGGACAAAGACTAGGAAGCTAAATCAAAAGTGCTCAGATGGATAAAAGTTTTTAAAATTGTACTTTATATATATTTACGTTACTGTATTTATTATTATTTAATTACAAGTTATATATATATAATTTGGATTCTCCTTATAATTTTTTAAATAAAATTTATATATATAAGCAAACGTTTAAGTTAAAATCAATGCCAATTTTATATATGATCTTTTTTTCCCTACAAAGACAATTATCATCATCTGTGAGTCCATAAAACTAAAGCCAATGAGTAATTTAAATATAGATGTAAATGATGTGTGAATTTTCAACTGAAAACTATATAAAATTATATAACAAACAATATTTGAATTATTCCACAATCAAAACATGGATTCATCTTTTTTGTTTCTATATAGATGAAATTTTGTGTAATTTTTTTGTCAGGATAATTTACTTGTCAAAATTTAAAATATGGACATAAATACATTGTGTCAAAATATAAGATCTTGAACTAATTTTAAAGAAACTAATAGAAGGAAAATATATGAAACCAGTTACATTAAATATAACAAAAATGATTGTATAAACATATATAAAGCATCAATTAATTTGACTAATAATTGGCTAATGATAAATAAATGGAAAGTTATGTAATATACATTTATAACTGTTTATTATGCCTTATATATATTGTATACTTTTAATGATATGTTTTATAAAAAGATAGATGTCGCTATATATGCACTGTAGATCGTAATTTTAAATAAATTGAAGCACATTGAAAAAAGCAAAAAATTAATATTTGCCAAAAAGAGTTTTTTTGTGCATGATTAATATTAGATATATTATGGCTGTTATATAAA
Organism: Epiperipatus broadwayi; assembly: GCA_028023455.1. Lineage (NCBI taxonomy): Eukaryota > Metazoa > Onychophora > Udeonychophora > Euonychophora > Peripatidae > Epiperipatus > Epiperipatus broadwayi. The sequence goes on along the minus strand of JAQFVV010000118.1, from coordinate 1,823,838 downwards.
TATTTTTATATTATATTATTGATTTATATATATCATCCTTATTGTTAAAAGGAGGTTGCTCTAATAGCAGAAATTGTTGATTGTTATTGATATTGCGATTGTTTAAGTGTTGACTAGTTTTTAATATATATATATATATATGTTGTAAAACATGCTAAAACGGAGTTTAAATATAAAATTTAATAACATTTATTGAACCAAGTATACATTTAATTGTTTAGTGATACATATTCATGATTAGCAGTAAAAGTCAGTATTCATTGATTTATGGAGTATCTGAAATTGAATCTGAGACCAGTGCTTCCTCTGTCATTTATGATCGTAAGAAGGAGAGTGGCCATGGTTGTGATCTAGGGTGTTGCTAGAGTTCTGTACAAAGAAATAAATGATTGTGGGTTTAAAATAAGAGACTTATAATTCATTGTTCAAAATGAATATGTAATGAATGAAAAACCAAGTAGCTTTCAAATAAGAAAAAAGGTAATGTTCTCAGCAGATTAGGCATGAATATGATGTTAAAGCATTCAAAATATACTTGGTACAACAAATGTTACTAAATTTTATATTTACATATTCTTTTAATATTTTTTTTTACTTTATAATATTTAAAATGGAAGACTATCAAAATATTATATATATATATTGTAACGTTTTTAAATATTATATACAATATATATATATGCATACATACATAAAAACAGTCAATTTGAATAATAAAAAAATTCTTAAATATTATTATATGTTACTTAGTGAAACAAATCGAACTAATAAACAAAATTTATTATGCATATAAATATAAGTTATTTTATAGGGTGATATCTCAACATCATATATTTTAACTTATATGATGTTGAAAGAGATCCAGCAATATGAATGATAATCAGAAAATGGGTACTGTGGTATTAGAGCTGCGACATTAAGAATTATAATCGTTTAATCATTAAATTAATTAGGTTATTAAATCAAAAACGTATTTTAAAATCTATATTTTTAAAAAAAAAAATGAGAAGCATTAATGTGAAGAATAGTTAAAATGCATGTTTAAATCAAATTGAGTGTGTGTTTGCACATGCATATTGCATAATCTTTTTTAATATATTGTACAGGCTTACCCTTGCATTTATATATGTAATATATGCAGGATTAGAACTCAGACTTTCACACGACCTACAACTCTCAGTGCTATCTTATATTGCTGACTCATCTGATCACACACATGTTAAAAAGATAAATAATCACCAACATACGTATTTTGTGGAAAACCAGCACTCATCAGTTGGTTCAGATTAACATCTCCACACACATATATACAATTAGTACTCAGCTTTATATTAAGATAACCAATCTTCATACTTTAATGAGTGCTGGTTTAGCACGAAATACTTATATTGGTGATTATTTATCTTTTCAACATGTGTGTAATCAGGTGAGTCAGCAATATATGATGGCACTGAGAGTTGTAGCTCGTGTGAAAGTCCGAGTTCGAATCCCGCATATATTACATATATAAATACAGGTATAAGCCTGTACAATGTATTAAAATAGATTATGCAGAATATGGACGTGCAAACACACACTCATTTTGATTGAAACATGCATTTTAACTATTCTTCACATTAATGCTTTTCATATTTTTTTTGTTAAATTGTTTTTTTTAATGTAGATTTTAAAATATGCTTTTGATTTAATAACCTAATTAATTTAATGATTAAACGATTATAATTCTTCATGTCGCAGCTCTCATACCACAGTACCCAGAAATGTTACTACTCTAGCTTGGTTTCCCTTATTATTTATCATGTTATTGGAATTATTAATATATTGTTTATCTATATTTAACATAGGCACTAAGATGCAATTTAAATCTGATGGTAGAGTTTAAAATAGAAACAAAAAATTTCTTTAGTTTCTAGATTTATAGAAGTTGATGCTAATAATATTCTTGCCACTTTAATTAAATAGTAATAATCTATATGTTGTTAATGTTTTAAATGTAATCTATAAAAGACTTGACTTAGTTGTATGCGTTCATAAAATTAAAATGCTTTTACAACAAATGTTGAAAAAAAAAAAATTCAAAAACATTTATCTTCCAGATTTGTCAGCATAAAAATATTAAACAGTTTTAGTATCTTATTAACTTTATATCTACTATGACCATGAATAAATGAAGAATATGTCATTAAACATGATTTAATAATAATTACAAAAGCATTTTACCACTGAGATAAAAAATATTTTTAAACAATTATTTCTAAGACTTAGGGGTTTTTAACAACTGTTTAAGTTTTAATCTAAAGACTATGATTACAAGTATATTTTACATTTATATTAGCAGCATCACTTTTAACTGTTATTAATTGACATTAAAATTAAGAAATATTTAGGTTTAGTACAATTTTTTTTATCTACTGCTTCTCTTATCCAATGTCATTTTATCAAATTTCCATTGATCTCATATATGACCTTTTAATAGGTCTTTGGAATCCAATTTAGGACTTTAATTAGCGGTCTAGCATCATCCTTTCTAGCACTGATTGTATCCCAGTTCCAATTTTTAATCTTTAAACTTCCTCATTAATTGCAATATTATCTGTTTATTTTCTCGCTTCCATGAACTTTAATTTTAATTTAGACTTATTACATCAACAAAACCTAATTAATTCTAAAGTCTAAACACGTTATGCTGTTTTTTTATTAAGCAGACAGATATGACATTTATATACAAGTATGATTAAAAACAGAATGCATTTTTAAAACACAAGATCATATTACTTTCAATTTAATATTGATTTTATTTTTATTACAAAAATATTGTAAGTAAGTTCATCCATTATGTTTTCTTTTGTTCTAGTTAATAGTTTGACTACAGTAATTGTCTTTTGTTAAGTTTTTTTAATTCATTATTATCAATGGTTATTTTCTGTTTCTCAAACATCCATAGAATAATTTCTTTTTTTTTGTGTTTTTAGTATTTATTTTTATCATCTTCATTTGCTTTCATTCTGATAACTTTTTAATTTTTATTGAACCCTACAAAAATTATTTATGAAAATAACTCCATTGTATATAAAATCTAAATGATCTAAATAATCTCTTTATTTTTAAATGCTTTTATATTGACTTGACTTATTTGTCCTTATAGCTATATAGCAACATTTTTTGAATTTTTAACCATGAAAAAAAAAAAACACATTGTCAAATGTTGTTAGCCAAGAGGTCAGCACAGTTGCCTTGCAATCATGTAGTTGGTTGCAGACGGTTGTTGCGGGTTCGCCTCCCGGCCGATGCTATCACATATGGAACAAAAAACACTTTCCCATATAAACTTGAAATGAGCCAGTTAAATAAAGTACACAACATAAAATTCTCATTGGTTGTATTTTAGTATATAGGTTGAGAGTAAAAACATAGGAAGATGGAGTTTGAGATCAAAAACTAATTAATGATTTTATAGTTATTATAATATCTTTTTTTTAAAATAAATAAATAAATAAAGACGAAAGCATGAATATCATGGTATCTACCAATAAACCAAAGGTTACAATTCACCATAGTATAATAATATTATTGTATTGAAGCAAGGATATAATAATTATTGTTTTCTATTTTGTCTTTATAAATTAAAACCTCACTTTTAATGGGTTGATAATCGCAAAAGAATTGAAAAACAGATTAGATAATGGTGTCTCCTGATTTGTGATATATAAAAGAAATATATGAAAGTATATATCATAACAGCACTATACTACATGAAAAGATAAAATTTATTTTTGTTTAGTTTCATTTTCTTTTCATAAATATCTAAAAGGTAAAAAGGGAATGTAAATTGTTCAATTGTTATAATGTTATTATATTATATTTGTATGTAAATGTATTACTATTGTTATATTACATTATCTGTTAGTTAAAATGGATATTATGATATCTCAAAAATAATATGATTAAAATTGTTGTTTTGAAAGTTAACTTAAGATTAAGAGTTGCATCTCTTTTGTGGGAGTCATTTTCACTGAATTAAGACATTAATCCGGTTCAGAATAATATAACATTTATTTAAGGACACACTTTGTAAAAAGATTTTAATTTAATGTAAACTGGCTTGGTCACATAAGTCATTGATAATATTGCTAATTATTAAAGTATGCTTATTTATATGAAATTAAATCATGAATTGTTTATTATTAAAAGTATTAAATGTAATTACAATGTAGAGGGCAATATTAGTTTAAAGAGTATGTATTAAGGAAGATAAATATAAAATAAAGTACAATTTTGATTATAGATTCATGTTATAAGTCTTTTTTAATTAATGCACTATCTATAGAGTTCAGTAAAATCCCTCTTGATATTTTATAGAGGGATTAAATAACTAATTAAATATCAATGATAATCCTGAGATCTTTTTAGTATAAATTTATTATTATGATTATTGCTAATTATAATGCTATAAAAGTAATAAGAATCACATTCAGTATACAATAACATGATAGTATAATTTCTGTTAGTTAATTGAAAGTTGATAATTATAGATGTTTTATTATATTCATGTAATCATTTATTGTTAGTTATGAGATTATGTAGATACTAAATAAGCTGGAGTGTCTGGGTATTCTCATGCCATTGGATAAAAAATTAAAAAATAAAAGTAAATTTAAAAAAAAGAAAAAAAAGGAAAAATAGGATAATTTTTGGGGGAATAAATATATGATTTTTATCATTAATTATTGAATTTACCAATTTAAAATTTTTATTGGAGAAACCCATTTGGGGGCCAATTGTAACTTTTTATCTGGCACTTAGATTTGTGGGCCAATTCTAATCCTTTCATTCAGTTGCACAACCAAGTTACAAGCCAATTGTAACCTTGAGGCTATTCTGACTTCTCAGGTATCTGGGGTACTTCTAGCCCTAGTTGGCACTCCATTTATAACCTTTTTGGGTCATATAGATCGATGGATGCTTCACCATTCCCAGATAACATTAATTCTAAATCTATTGGGATTGATGATGATGGGATAGAACATCCATAATCATATTTGCCAGGGTGCCAAATTGCAACTTCAATAAAAATCAATAGATTAAGAGAACACTGAGAATGCATTAAAATAATATTAATGCTCTTAGAAATCCATGGTTATTAAAGAGAAGAAGCTTTAAACTCAACTTCCATTACAATTTATATTCTCAGCACACTTCCCATTCACTATCATTAAAGTGACAATTAATTTTTTTTCGGATTACAAATAGTTCTATGTCCATTTCCACCTCCTGATACATCCCTCCAATCATCCTCTCATTCATAGGTCTATTGCACTGCTATCTCTCTTTTACTTTCAAATTTTCCATGTGCTAGCTCGTTTATCTCAGGGTTTTTGAATAATAAGGTCTGGAAATTGAGCCAAGCTTCTATGGATTATTGGTGATAAACACCCTTCTCATGATCATCTTCAAGGTTGATCTTGACTGACTTTAATGTAGCCGATTTCAACTTATATTAAAGCTTAAATAATTACACTTATATTAATTTTTTTAGAAATAAAATATTATAAACACTTTCATAATTAAAGTAAAATCATAAGGAAGTGCATCTAGAGAGGTGTTTGAATACAATGGATTGGGGAAAGGATTTTATGCCCACCCACTGCATCCACTATTACCAAATAACCATCCCTATTCATAAACTATATTTCAACTATGCTGGATTATTTCTGGAGTATTGGTAATCTTGAGTATTGAGATGCTGCATAAGCTTGAAAAATTAACAATTTAAATAAATTTTACTGGATATTATTTACCAAAATGATGCTTCAAATATAAATAATAATGTATTGATGTATGATTGGATTTGAGATTTCTAGATTGTAATAACCCACAAACCATTGAGACATACACAAAATTTTATTTAAAATAAATACATTTTATTAACAAATTATAACTCAATAAAACAATATGTACATTAATTCCATGGTTCACATGGCTTTCCCCTGTTCTAAAACTGTATGACATAAAAAAAAAAAATCCTAAATCACAGATAATTTTAAGAGGTTTTAAAATATAAATATTCAGTCTTAATTATTAGGGAATCACAATTGCCATGGAGTAATACTAATACAGATAGATAAAGATAATAGTTACTTTCATATATATTTTGTACTTTTAACAAAGACATAGTACTAAATTTCTCCACCTCCCCAGTGCTTAATGCTTTCAATTACTGATTTACTTCTAAGGATAACTCTCCAAATAATAAAATTTAATAATTTCCATTAATTATTTTAATCTAAGATGCCTTAATCCTGTGCTTTACAATGGAAATATTTTATGTAAGGTGACTCATCTCGCCATTAAGTTAATTTTAGTTACTTTTTAAATTTCAACAAATCGGTACCTAGCTTAATCACTATCATATGTGCATAACTCTATATTCATGTTCTTATGACAATAATAATATTTCAGTAACATTGCCATTCCAGTGATGTTCTCAGCTGGCTGTGTATATATTTGCTAGATAATTTTATACACGCATTGCTTATGATGTTCTTAGATTCTATTTAACCCTTAATTTTAACATTCATTTATGTTATTACTCTTGGCTCTTATTGATCAATTAAAGTATAACAACAAAACAATGTTCAAGAATACTAATCATACACGCACTACCCCCACTCATCCTGACATCAAGACCCTGTATCCAACATTTATAAGTAATACTTAGCATTAACTGTAAATCATACACCTGTAAGGAATATCAACATTAATATGAGGCAGGCAGTGACCTGAATAAGAGAAAACCTTTTTATTAAACTTTCATGTGATTATTTCAAGGAGACCCCATAGCTAATTTAATGGCCACAAATATACAAAATACGGTTTTTGGATGTAGCATGTGCCATCTCTTGGTCAATTTTGGTCACAATTTCTTCATTTTAGGCTTATTTCATAGGAAATTCAAAATTTAAAATTGTAGTTCTAAAAACATCCGCATATAGCATTATATTTTGAAAAAAAAAATCAATTTTTCATGCAAGCTATACAATACCTTTTCTCTGATTGGATGCCTACCAAATCTGAAAATTGCCATGTAGGCATGTTTCTAAATGAAAAATTCAGAAACTAAATGAAGATGTTCTACATGTTAGTAATTGACTTTGATGTAAATAATTATGTTTATCATAATTTTTTATGTTCATAAATAACATTTTACATTACTTTATAGAAATATAAAGTTTGAATTGGAAAATTTTTAATATTACAAAAAAAAAATAAGCTTGTGAATATAATCATTTTTGAAAACAGTTGTTTATAACATAACTCTAATTTGAATAGTAGACAGTTCTAAATAAATCAAAATAAAATCTTTCACACATTCATATTTTGAAGTAAATAATTATATTTATCGTTCATAAATAAGATTTCACATTACTTTATCAAAATATAAAGTCTGATTCAAAAAATTTTTAATATTACAAAAAAAATAAGCTCGTGAATATAATCAATTTTACAAGAAAAATAAGTTGGGAATGATAACTCTTCAGAAAAGTAAATTATTTTGACAGGTAAAAATTGAATAATGACACCAGTGATTGATTCAAATATTATTCTTTTGTTTTACCACTGGCTATTTTTTAAACGTTCCTTTTTTATATTTTTCTTCAGTTATTAAAAATTATTTTTAATCTTTCATTACATTTAACCCATTTGAATCTAAAATTATTCAATTTTTAAAAGCTGAGTTAACAAAATTCTGTGTATTTTAGATTAAGGTTGACGTATGCTAGGATCTTATCACTAGTCTTATAGAGAGACTTGGGTTTACCTATTAACCTCTGGTCATCAATAAAGAATTCATCCTACCGTGTAGAAAATAACCAAGTGGGAAACTCTTCCACTGTATTTAAATACTTTATAAATATGGAATAAATATCTTAGTGAGCGAGCTAAACTACAACTCCACTAGCTTGGTGGGGACTCTTTGTCAATCCACATATACACAGGTCTAACATCAATTTGTAGGAGTAAAACTTTCACATCTTCATTCCTCTTGCGAAATAGTACACCAGAACATGAGCCCTAAATTTTCCAACCTTTACTTAGATTATATCTAACTTTAACTTTACGATAATAGTAATAGCAATAAGAAATGTGTATTAAATTTTTAAAACTATTTCACTGCACTTTTATAGAATAATGATGATGTTTTAGCCCAACAGTCACACAACTTTTATAAAACATATCAAAGTCTAAGCACTTGATAATAATACCTGATCCGATTCAGAAACATTTCACTCAACAATATGTCTCACTCTCTTCATTAAAAAAATATACAGCATTTAAAGCAGGCACATACAAAATGATTTGATATTAACTTATCTACCCCCAAAATAATAATAATAATAATTTTAACATGGATTAGCTTTAAACATATATATATATATATATATATATGATTTAAAAAAATCCATGTTAATATTATATATATATATGATTTAAAAAAAAAAAAAAAACTTTTCTTTCTTTTCTTTTTTTTTTTTTTTAGATTAAATATTCGAAATGAATAACAAATAATAAAAATATACTTAAATAGTCTTCCGGGATTGGCCTTCTGATTTCTGGTTTCCATTTTCCCCTTTTTTCTTTCTTTGGTTTGTTTTTGTGCACACATGGCTTAATGTGAGAGAGTCACTGTTATGCGAGTTCAATTCCTATGCCAAAATGTACCAAGTTTCTGATGATAAGATTTTTTTCATTTTGGTTTGTGGGGATTAGCTATGCTTTACAGCTAAAAATAATTTGCTTTTATTTTTTGAACATGTAAGTCCACTTCTTGATGTATTTCTCAGTTCACTTACAACTGAATTGAAGCTATGTATGAGATTATAGTGTTCAAATTTGATGCTTCATATAAGATTGCAGTGTTTAGGTTTGATGGTTTATAAGCGAAATCAAAATTGTGAAGTTGATTAATTTCAGAGGGAAAGATGTGCACCTAATATAAACTTACTCGAGAGTCATTTTTCTAAGAGTATTATTAAATTTGGCTAAGTTTATCCTTCAGGAGACATACACAATAACTAACAAGAAATGATTTCTTTTCTCTCTTTTTCTTTCTTTTTTTTTTAAAAAAAAATTTCCTTTAACTTTACAACAAGGCTTCTCTATAACCAATGATGAGAGAGCCTGCCAAGAGAGAAAGCCAACCAACAACAACCAACTAACCAACAAATCGACCAAGCTCTTATATTGTCTGGGTTTCTTCATCCCCCCCCCCATGAGTGGTTGACCTTCCACCATTTATGTCTAGGTTTTTCCTTGATTAATTGACTATTGTTTTTTTTTCCTTTTTTTGTTATTTTAAAATTATGCCCTCCTGAATGACCACCTGCAAAATTCATGTCTGCATTCCAATAGATGATCACCCATTGTTTTAAAACTTAAACATTCCTGTGTCATAGATATCACTTGATTTACTTCAGTAATTTACTTTAGTAATTTTCTGCTCGTAAAAATCTCCTCAAAGAACAAATGAAAGAAAACTCCTCACCCTTTTTTTTTTCTTTAATAATAATAAAAAAATGTATAGCAACCCAACTTCAAAGCAAGAATTTTGACCTAAATGTTTTTTTTTTTGGCTGCTACGAATGAAATATTAAAACAAATTACTTCTTCTTTAAAGAAGTTCCCCACAAGATGACACAGGATAATTATTATTTAATCATGATCTTTACATTTAAAATCCACAACCCAATCAAATACATACACACATCCTTCACACATACAATTCTAATTAAACCGATTACTTAAGACTTCTGGTTAATTCTTGATTTTTTTTTTTTTTTTTACAATTTGATTTTATGAATTATTAAGTTTTAACATGTCATTGTAAAACCATGATTATCTATTTTCACTCTCTGAAGTAGTTTTATAATTGCACAGCTCCCTCCCTTCCTTCCAATCTTCAACTATTAAAGTGATGTATAAATATTGCTAATCTATAAATTATATCTTTAGCTATTAAATTGTCCTATGAATCAATACTAAATAAAACAATTTTTTGCTTAGAAATCTTTTAGAACAAATGTTTAGTTTGCATACTAAGTAAAATGTATGCAATATCTAAGAATATGGGTTCAAACCTACCATTTTCTAGAAAGTTTCTCTATAAAAATATACAGCCTATGAGGAAAATTTTCATTAAACACTGTCTTATATAGCTAAGTCAAAATATAATGGAGCTTTGGGCAAACCTAAAGGCACATATATTTATATATATATATATATATATATTATATTATATATATATATATATATATATATATATATATATATATTAAAGAGGACCTTTTTGGAAATTTTACTTAAAGAGCTAACCATTCTACCTAGATGGCCAGTAATTCATTATTTCAAACTAAAAAAAATTACAAGAACCATATATAAATATAACTTTTATCTGGCAATAATGTGGCATATTTGCAGTCTTATTTATAATTTATTAGATATGATATTTCATGTATAAAAGATGATAAATAGTATAATTACAATATGTCTTTGGTTGTACTTAGAGTTAGTGCTTTTAAATAATTAGCCATTAGATTACATTTGAATATTATTGGTTATAAATTTGATTTAACCTATAGGATTGTATTATAAATATGTCATATTTTTATCTTATATTCACATATTTAATAATTAATATTAAAAATTATAAATAAAGATATCACAATATCTCCTTGGCTATATCATGTGTAGGTTTATGCATTACTGCATCCATATCCAATGAATTTGGTTATAATCACTGCCTTGAACACATAAAACTGTACATGTTTAACACACACATATATAATAAAACAATTAGAAGTGACGTTTTTGTTATGTTCTCAGTATAAAAGTACTATCTTCCTATTTTTTTCTACTAGATCTGCAAAAATTAATTTATTGGTCTTCCTGTACTATCAAATTACAAATGGCTAGTTTTTCTACCATGAGATATAATTCATAACAAAATCCAAACTCAGACTATATATAAACACAGTTTCATTTAATTAATAGAACTAATTTGCAATAAATCACAAGTAAAGGTCATTATTTCTCATTTTCATAATTTTATGATAACAAAATATAAGCCAATACATTTAAATATTGAGAAATACAATTTATCAAATTAAATTTAACGATATGAAACTGAATACCTCTTTTTCATACTGTGAATACAAATGTAACACCATCTTTCTTTATCATTGCTGTATTTGTTAACATATGGAAATATTTCAAAGTAGCCCAGTGCATACAATATCAAATTGACACTAAGAATTGATAATTGTTTGAAATTGATTGAGATGTTTAATTCACAGAAGTTTAAATAAACTCCATTGAACAGAAAATATAACCTGATTTGATAATAGATTAAAAATAGACCATTTTTAACCTTCACACTACACTAAAACTATATATTATTTAGTTAATAAAGCTGGTTTTGCACACGGTTAAATTGATTTATATATAAATATAAATATATGAAAGCTGATTTAATCAGATATTGTATAGGTGAAGGTTGCTTTTATATATTAGCATTTATAAACCTATGTTGCGTTGTACCAAACCAGCTTTAAAATTGTCTTATTCTTAATATATATATACTTATATATAATAGTGAAACTAGAATTATAAAATATTCATAATAGTTATAAAACAAAGCACGTGATATCCCAAGATTTATAAAATTATAATATTTGCACTTGTTAATTAAAAATGCCCTATTTCTAGGGAATACTATAATTAAATGACATCCACTAATAGGTAATAATGTTCGGAGTTAATGAAACATCCTCACTCCATTTTATTTAATTAAATATACTGCCTTACTTTATCATCCAACAATCTTAAGGAAATGAAAATAGAAACATTCCTAGCTACTTTCAGAATTTTTATTTAAGTTGAATCTTGCAAATATCATTGTCTATACATGTCACACTAATAAAAACACAATAACTAGATAAAAAGGTTCCTTGTTTGTCTGCTTAGAATGTTAGATAATAATATAAGGTGAATTATTTAAATGGCAATAAAAAATCGCATTGTCTTTTAAAATTATATATATATTCAGATAAAATAAATATAATTATCAAAAAACACTAAAATAAACTTGACAATATTTAAAATATCAATAGATAAAAATAAGTAATAGCTGTATTCAGCCAGCTTAAGCAAATCTTCCATCCCGAATAGCATTTACAGTTTAAATGTATAATTTTAAAACAAAAATCATTTAAGTCACAAAACGTTAACTTTACCATGAAAATGGTGAACTTTCATATATATTGTATGTTTAATAAATGATTTCTTTTATTTATAAAATATACCTTTTTGATTTTTTTTTTTTTGCAATTCATAACTGAATATTCTGTAAATATTTTTGTAAGACTATCCATAGAATAGTATAATTTATTATGCAAAATTTCTTGTTCGTGAAGTCTTTTTTTCAATGCACATTTCAACTAATCAATATAACTTAACTCACATTTGTATACCACATTATACATAATATTGAATTTGTTGGTTTTATTAAAAACATTCTTTCCATTCATAATTAATCTACCAGAATTTGGTCTAATATAAAAAGTAACATTAAAAAGAGAAAAAAACAATAATGTAATCACATTATACACATTATTATTTATATATAATAATACAATTTATATGTTTCGTATTTTTCTTCTTCCTTCTATGTGAAAATTTATATTCTGTATGTAAAATACCATTTCTATTATACCCTACATTCTATAATTTATTAGAATATTATATCCACTTCCTATTTTTATTGGATAACCATCTAATATTCAAATGAATGTTCTTTAATTCACATGAAACAAAACCTCCTTAAGTCAATAAATATCACATGATCACCATTTTAAAATCTAGATTAAGTGCTATCAGATCCAAGGCTCCTTACTGATGAAGGCCACAAGCCAAAAACTTGTTTGGGGATATTAGATGAGTAGGCACTAGATTGGGATTTTATGCACAAGCCTTCTGGCATCCATTAATTAGTCTGGCTTGCACTGAGTGGCAATATGCATAAAGAGTTTTGCCTATTTTAACCTCTTTATTACTTGATATGTAATACTTCATTATAGTCTCAGCCTTAACAAAGATAAATGTGATTTTTATCAAAATGTTGGCAATTTAATTCAGCAGCCAAATTTTCTGTTATAGTAGAGGAAGAACATTTTGGAAATTTTACAAACTTTTAACTGGATTACTTGAATGATGTACAGAATAGTTTCTATATGACCTCTCAAAAATTATTTTTATTATGTAATCATGAAAATATTCATGATAATAAATATATATCTAAACCTATGATATGATTTACTTTTAAAATATTTGTTATAATACATAAGCAAAAATTAGTTTAAAAATAAAGTAGTTATAAAAAAGGTTATAATAAAAAAAATTAAGAAGCAAAGAGAGGGAGGGAGTAGCTATATGTCCTAATTAGTGCATGAATAGATGGCTGGATGAAGTTTCATAATGTCATTTATATAGAAATATATATGCTTGAAATATAAAACATCAACGTTATGAATTTCTATTTTTTTAATCATTATTTTTAAATCATGGATAATAAGATCTTAGATAAATATTACAATTTCTGCCCTATACATGTATATGAGTTAATATTTATAAAAGTGTAAAATGTAATAATAATTTCATACTTAGAAAACAATAGTGTTTTTCAAGAACAATTATTTTTATTATATTACAGTTGTTCAACCTATTTTAATTTTGAATAATCAATAAGGTTTAGATAGTAATGCTTATTAACTCCCTATCCAGTATTGGTCTTCTCCATAGTTCCATTCTAAGTTTTGGTTTATGATCACAAAAGTTTTAGATATGGATTTATAGTATTTAGATTTTTTTTGATCTAATATTGCAAACGTTAAGATATTTATATTTAATCTAGATTTTGTAGCTTGGCTATGAAAGATGTAGAAAATGATGATGGATTGGTGCATTAGATACAGAAAATTCAAGGATTCTATATTAAGGTTAAAAAATCTTCACCGATGAAAGCCACAAGAAAATATACTCATATAGAGATATGGATTGGGCAGCACTGGATAGAGATATAGTAAATATTACCAACTTTTGAGTACTCAAACTTTCCATTTCTTTTCAGAACAAGAGTTAGTAAAAGTAGAGTGGGTTCTTGAAAAATATTAATACTTAAATCTTTTTATAATATTTTGTTCTTTACTCACTGACTTAAATTTATTTAAATGATAACTATTGAATACAAAAAAAAATCAACTACAACAAACGAAATAATATCGTCAAACTTTTTTTTATAGAGTATAACATCAATATTTTATTTTGTAAATCGTCAGTAAACAACATGTAATCCTTCAGGCATTTTGGAGTTGCGTTGTTAACTAAAAAAGAGAAATTACAATTTGATGTTGGCATTTTTATTGATGTTTTATTATTAAGGATATTTTTTTAATATGCTTCGAAAAATTATATATCAACAATAATATCACTGCGAATATATTTTAAATGGGTCCATGTAAAATGGTATTAAATGTTATTGTAGATATGTATATGGTGTTTTTATCATGGGCACATCTAAAGGTGTTAAGTGTGGTTTAAATAAACTAAATACACTTATAAGTTATACTCAATCGACTCTCTAAATACTTTCCTGCTTGTTTACCCTATATGTATGTATATAATAGGATAAAACTTTAAATCGTATATTAAATATATTGAAATATTTAATAATTTTTATAAAAACATAGAATATTACAGAATAATTTTTAGAGGGAAAAAAGTACGAATTCAAGATAAAATTAAGTTTAATTCCTTTTTAAAAAAAATAGAATTAATTTAATATTTTTTTAAAAAAAACTTACTTCATCAAAAACAGTAATCCGATATAAAATTTATATATATAAATAGTACGAATGAATGTTTAATTTTGCAGTTTTGGTCTAGGAAATTTTTAGTCAAATAAAATACCTACCCTGCGTATATGTATATATTTTAATATTAATCAATTACAAATTAGATTCAATAATTTTTGACAGGCGTAAATTGAGAAAAAGAGGTGGGATTTGAATCAGAGCAGTGATTTTAAATAAGGAAAGTATATGATTATGAGATAAATTGCACGATGCAATTAAAAAAGTATCCAAATTATAATTTGATGGGGGGGAGGTAAGACGCATATTTTTTTTTCTTTTCCAGATTTATAATCAGGAAAAACTGTACATTACAAATGTTTTGAGATGCGGTGAATAAACGTTCATTTCACAGGGGACGTAGGTGAAAATTTATTTGTAGCTTAAAATTTCTTAACGTTTGAGATGATTTGATTATTTATTTTAGACAGCGGTATTCACTGTATATGTATTCATATATTTATATACTTAATTATTTTTAATGTTGTTTTAACTTTAGAATTATTTTTGCATAAAAATCAACTTATATCAACTTTATTATTAAATATTGTATGTTATATAGGTAAACGCTCCTTGAAATAGTTCTTTGCTGAGCAAACATCTACTCAACAACTTATATCACTATAGAAAAACAAGCAAGAAAAAAATTTTATCCACCAATTTTGCCAATGGCTGGGTTTAATAACTGAGAATAGTTAGTTACCATTGCTGATTAAAATATTGGAGAATTAGTAAATAAGTTTAGTTGCAGAAAAGAAAATTATATGTCTGGTTGTAACGTGAAAAAATTATCAAACTTTCCCTGACCTAGATTCAAATTTACAAAATAAGCTAGGCAAATCCTACAGCAGAAAATAGATAGTTTACCATTACCTGATCAATATTGAATGTTTAGATTCATTTTACAAAAGAAAAACCTATGATCGATTGAATGTGGAAACGAAATTAAATTATACCCAAATTGGATTAGGAAAACAGAGGAAATCTTCCATGTTTTATATATATTGTGCCCTTTTATATAGGTCAGAATCAGCTCATTACAGTAAATTATTAAAAATTTTAAATTTTAGAATATATTCTCTTGATGTGTTAGTTATATTTTGTTAATAATATCTTAAAGTACAATTTAAAGCTAAATGAAATTACACAATGCATAAAATTATTATAAATCACTTAAGAACAGTTAAATAAAGCTAAAATTATTGTTATGTATGGTTGCAAAAGCTGGCCATAATAAATAACACAGCTATAAATATTTAAAAGTATGTTTAAAAAGTTCAATTTTAATCATTTAAAACTTATAGTTAAATAAATGTTATATTTAAAATTATATTTAATAATTATAATTAATATTGTAAATTTTAAAAGTAAATTTTATGGTAATGAAAGTTATATTTAGTTCTATATTTTCTAAATTATTCTTCCAAATTTTGTATGTATTATTTTATTTAATATGAAAAATGTTGCAATTTATTATTTATTCCCAGACAGAAAATCGGATGATCTGTCTCAGTTATATTAATCATGTGACTTGTATAATAATGTGATTATACACACATGCTTGCTAGTATTTATTAGTAAAGATCAAAGTATTTTAAAATTGCATTATAGAATTGGATATAATTATTATCTATCATAAAAGCAAATATTAAATATTAAGTTAACTATCGTATAAAATGTTTTAAATAATGTAATAAAGATGAATATAGCTAATAAAAATTAAATATTTTGTTTTAAAATAAAATAGATAAATTAAATATTAAGAGTGGGATAAATTTATTGAATATTGTTTTTAAAAGTTATTTTAAAGGTACTTAATTAATTTTGGTAAAGTAATAATTGATTCAAGATTAATATTTTAAATAATATTTTTAAAGTTATAATACGTCATATTTTTATTTTGAAATTTAATAGTGTAAGATTGTAACATTATGCAAATTTAGTATTGAATGAAAAGTAAGAATCAATGAATAGAATGATGTATTTTCTAAAATATAAATACTAATTGCATGGGAGGTATTGGTGGTGATTAAAAAGGTGATTAAAATGTGTTGGTGATCGATGTGATAGTAATTTAAAATTGTTATTATTTAGTCAATTTTTTAGTGCTCTCGTACAATTTATTTGCAAAGCTAATAGGACATTTATTCTAAGTATTTGCAAAGAGAGCATCGTAATAAAAATAGTTTAAATCTTCATTTTAATATGCACTGCTAATTTTTAAAGTCTTATTACCAGGAGTATTCATCGGAAACTTGATATAGCTCCGCAATAAAAATATGAAATGCCGATAATTAAAATATATGTATTGAAAATTTTAATGAGAAATATAATAATTGTGAACAAAATATTGATAATATTAATACAGAGGACTATTCCAGTGAATAAATTATTATTATGGACATTGTACAAGAAGCTTAATAGGAAAGATATTTGCCGACTAAGAGTAAATTACGCATTATTTTATATAAGAGCAAAATAGTATTGCCCACGGTTAATAAGTGACCTGACAAGTATAGTATATAATAATTTATGGAAAACAATGCTATAGAAATAAATGTTTTATTCTTTTTGAAGAAAACATTTAAAATATTTTTCAAGAAATTATTTTAAATATTTACAAAAGCGTATGTTATAAAAACCTGAGGAATATAGGGTTATATGCGTTTTATAAAATTGTTTTAAAAAAACTAAATTTTTAAGATTATAAGGAAACCACTGAAAATAGATAATAAGTAGCAATAAATTTTATTAAAGAAGAAACCTATAGAGAAAAGGAATACATGAGTAAATAAGTATGGAATTATGGAAATATTTAATATTGTGCAAATAATTTATCTGGAGAGATCAAGCTAAGCCAAACAGAACATGATGCATCAATATGCCGATGTGGAATACTATAGTATAAAAGCTTCAAGGAATTATTTTTAAATGTTATGATTTATTTATGATTTTAATAATAATCATTCTGGACAATAGAAACATAAACTATTATTCTATAAACTATTCCAGGATGAATTGGTGATTATTGTTTTTAATTTTTCAAGATTTTAAAAGACGTCATATTTTTTTCTTTATTATTCATTTTAAATCTACGCTCTTAGTACAGGAAGGAGTACAACACATGTGCAAAGTTGGGGACAATTGTTCATTGTCAAGCAAGAGAAGCATAGCAATGGGGAAGTTTCAAAATCGCTCTTGAAGAGAACATTTTTTTTAAAAAAAAAAACTTTCGAGAAAGAAAATAGAAATGTTTGAACTGTTGAAAAACATAGCTGAAGGTTTACGTAAATATGGTTTTAATTCATTTATTCTTTTTAAAATGTAATTAATTTTGGATTTATAAGAGTAGGAACATGAATATTAATTTATTGATAATATTAGAATCTTATAGTAGAATAATTTAATAATTTAAATAAGAATATTTTAAATAAAGGTATGGATGTATTTTTTTACGTATGCAATGCTGTATCTAAGTGATGGTTAAAGAAGCCTGCATAGGTGATAACAAGTCAATATCACTTGGTAATAGTTAATGAATATTGATATATTTTTATGATATATATATATATATATATATATATATATCATAAAAATATATCAATATTCATATATATATATATATATATATATGCATATTGCCTATGAATTATAATGTATGAATGTTAAATTATATGCAAACACATTTTGTACAACATATAAAATTATGAGATTAGGATTTACTTTGGGAATACGCATACTATAATTTTATACTAGTAATATAACACAACAAGATAATAAATATTTATGTGATTCTTTTAAAAAAACTTTCATATTATTGGATGTTCAAAGGATTCATATGACTGTTTATATGTGTTTAGAATATAGAATAAGGAAGTAAGCAGACTTTTCTTGTGGATTAGTGAGGTCACACTAATTATAAAAGAATTTTGTTTATTGTTTTGAATATGCAAGTTAGTATTTGTTGATGTAAGATGTGATAAATTCTTTAAGAAATAATGATAAGTTAGTGGCTTGGTTGTAATATTATGGACATGAACCCAGGAGATGATATTAGAGTAGAATGTAATAAGGGGATATGGATATTATTTTATAATCTTAGTGGATATTTATTTGTGGATAGTGTCTATTTTCTTTAAGTATTGATGTTTTAATAAAGCTGAAGAAATAGCTTTAACATCATTGATAATATTGGAGGACAATAGACTAGGTCATGCCTCTATTTCTTATATATACACTGTGCCATGGTATTTTTCTATGATATGTGCTATGAGTTATACTCTGGTTTGCTTCCTTGCCTATTAATCTATTCACTATCTAGATTTTCAATGTAACTACATCGTACAGTATGGTATATTGTAAAAGAAATAATAGATAATTTAGAGTTGAAGATATGCTATCATTTAAATGAGATAAGTTCATTTACTTGTAAGAAGAACTATAGTTTGTGCAAATTGGAATTGAAAAGCCAACAGATCAAAAAGGAAAATAATCATAAAATATGTTTAGATTTTATATTTGGAAAAATAAAATAAGCTTTAGGAATAAAATATGTAAAGCAAAGTTGCTTTTGAAATATTAAATAATTTATAAGTATTTTATTTCATTTTAAAATGAGTACTGCATATGTTTAAAATACAATGTTTATAAAGTAAAATGATATAAACAATAAGCATAGATACAATTTTATATTTATCAAATAATAGGGAATGTATCAGTAATTACAACTATATAGTATTATAATAATATTAAGTGGGATGTATTGTATTTGATAATCACAGTGCAGTGAACAATGATATCCACACAATCTAATAATAATTTAACAGTAGATATTTTATATAGTATTTTCTTTTAACATTGCAAGATTAAATTGTTTATTTTTAAAGGATTGATACTCACGATTAGTCTTCTTATTTTGTTTTTCCATACAATGTTTTAATGGATGTGTTTTTTTTAAAAGGAAGCATAGTTTAAATAATAGTTAAAGGTGATATATTTTAAAATAAGTAATAAAAATGTAATTTTATTATAAAGGTTAATTACAAAAGATAAATAAAATTGTATTGTTTTATTATTATTATTATTTTAAGTCAGAAGGAAGACTTAAATAAATTCTAGATTGTTTTAATAACCAAGTAATATAAAATGTAGAACAGTGTAAATTGAGGATATCCAGTGTAAATACTGTAAATAAATTGTTCATTTTATTTTATTGTTATAATAAATTCTGTTAAATTTGTTTTCAAAATTTGTGTGTCCTGACTGTTTTATTTTCCCATTACACAGCATGAGATACATGGAATAACTGAATCCAACATAATATTTTTTTGCACAGAGATAAATAAAGAATTATTTTAAGAATTTGAGTATTTTTTTGAAGATTTATTTATTTAAGTAATCACATTTTATATATCTTATGGTCATAAATTGATTATTAAAGAGTACATGGAATTATATGCTATCCGTTGCCACACATCTTTATTTGTCAGATTATAAATGCTACCACATTTTTTTACATTATGATATGGAGATAAAAGATTATATTATAGTACTTTATTATTTTATTATAGTAATAAAAATTATAGTGAAGAAAAAGATATACAGAATTAGTTCATACAATGCAGATTATTATTATTATTATTATTATTTGTTATTATTAGTTTAAGGGTAGTAGAGTATGACATAAAAATCCCTTATCATATTTTACTACCGTGATTTGATTATCTTAGAATAATTTTATGAACCTGAGATTTTATTGAGTTAAATTATTGTAGATAAAAAATAAGATTTAATTATTAGCTTAATATTAATGAGTAGGATTTATTAAAGTTGTAAGAATACTATAATTTTATTTATTTGAGATAGTAATAGGGGGGATAAATGTTCTTATGCCATTGAGGTAGTATCCTGTGGGATATTGGCTCAATGTAATCTATCTTGTCACCTGTATTTTCACTTCTATGTCTCATGATATAATTAAATACTTATTTAATTTATTTTTATAAACTGAACCTTATTCTTATTTTGAATTTGATCTAGTGGAACATTTAATATTAATGCAGAATATTTTATTTATTAATTATTTGCATTTAACCAAACATAATCAGTAACTGAGGTAACCCATTTTATTTAATATTTATATTACCCAGAAGGGAGATGCACAAAGATAAGGTTAGAATATATATTGCTTGATAAATATTACATAAAAATATAGAATTACTTAATGTGTTTTACATAATGTTTTTCCAAATTACTGATGCTCTTATTAGACAGATATCTTTCATTCCAAAGAGAATAATATTAAAAAGGAAAAATGAACTTTATAATATAAAGCTTAAAGAAATAATAACAAATATATTTTATGTTATTTCTTTTTTAGCTAAAATTGGAAATTAAATTTGTTCTATCTTCACTTGTAGTTTTTGTCAACTAATACTTTGAAAAGTCAACTTTCCCATAATTCATGATATCAATTTTCCCATAATTCTGTTATCATAATGTTTGCTGCCTGCCTATTGATTAAATATTGCTTGTATTTGTATAGTAGACTAGCTTCTTAATTTTTATTATTATTATTTTTTTCAGTTTTCAATATTTTTAAGTTACTATAATTAAAATCAAAACCATATATACATGATTTATTATGGTCATAAAAAGGGAAGCTGATAAATTATCATTATTTTTATAATTTTGTTTTGTATTTTGAATTCTTTTTAATAATAACAAGTTCTATTTTGTTCTTTTTCCAATGTGCATCTTGACACACCTATATATACACTGCCACACCTACAAATCTATTTGTAAATGTTACAATTTTTATTTGTCAATAATATTTTATCTTTTGAGTTATTTATTAATTAATTTAATTCATGTGATGCATAAAATGCAATGTCACATATACTTTTATAAATTTTCTTAATGAAACTTGCCTGTTGGTTTGAAATATATGGTAGTGATATTCAATTTTTTATCAGAAGGATTAATATTATTATTACTATTATTTTTATATTTGGAATTAAAAGTTTTAATAGTAAAATAAACATAATCATACCTATATCCAATATTTAACAATTCATTATAATAAATTTCAATATTTTTGTTTTTATCCGATGAATATTTACAAAGATTATAATTTCTAAATAAGAAGTACTTTAAACCTGCTATTTTATGTGACATTGATACTTTTGATTTATATGGAACATATAGTAATCCAGTTTATCTTTGTTTCTAGTTATCTTGAGATCTAAAAATTGAAAACTCTTTGAATTTTCATCTGTTTTAATTCATTTTAAGCCCTTTATATTATTTAATTCATAAAACATCTAATTAATAGCATTTGGCTTTCCACAAACAAAAAAAATCATCAATATATTGATTATATAAAGTAATATCTTTCTGATAATATTCATTTTTCAATTTTTTTTTCATATGTAGTTATCACAAAATTATATATTTGGGGAACTGTAGGAAGACCCATTGGACAGCCATTACTCATTTTATAAAATTCATGCTTAAAAATCACATAAATATTTTATCAATAAAGTTTAATATTTATGCATAAATATTTTTATCAATAAAGTTTTATTTCAACTTTTTGTATTATAAGAGTCTTAAAAGTCAATCTCAAGATAATAATTATGTTAATTTGTGGAATATGGATCTGAATTTTCACCAAAAACATATATAAAATCTTGGTGCAAAATATGTTGGTGGTCAGTTGGGAAGACAGTGATCTAGAATTTAAATCTTTGGTTGAAAATTCCTTAAGCATAATTAAATACGATTTAAATGTTTATAAGATTTTAGTAAAAAGGTAAAGGAAAAAAAGTTTAATTATAAAATGGATTATGATTGGAATGTACAAATATCTAAATTTAAAAGATTTACATCTGAGAATATTTTTTTTTATAAAAGAAGATAAGGACCTGAGAATGTGTTTATTATTAAAATCTGATTATGAAGACAAAGTAAATACTCAAATGAAGAATCTTACCTTTATGAGAGTTAATAAAGTAAATATAGAAAATTTATGTATTCAATTTATTAATAACATTTAAAAAAAGTGAAAAAGAAAACAATTGATAATAGTACTTATTATAATATATACCCTAAACTGCATAAAGAAAGTGAACCATTGTGTTTAATGGTAGATTTTTTTTGGAGGGGGGGCATTTTATTATGAAACATGTTGCTTAATTGAGAAAATGCTACAAGATATTCTTGGTTTTGACAAATATACAATATGTTCTTCATTTGACTTTGTTAATAAAATTTGTAATGTTAATGATGTTATATGTACTCTAGATGTCAGTGAAATATATGGATCAATTCATCAATTGACATCTATTGAAATTATTTCTGACACATTAAGTTTAAAAAATATAACATAAAAATAATAAAATTTATAACTGAAACATTAAATTTTATTAATAAAAATTTTATGCAGTTTTTAAGAAGTATTTTTATAAAATGTGCAATGGATAGGCCATGGGTTTACCTACTGTTGCTCAAATATGTAATTTTATAATTTCTACATACAAAGAAAATATTTTGAAAAAGGAATATTATCAAAAAATATTACTGTATATTATTGATATGTTGATGATGTTTTTGTATGTATTAAACCAAATACAATTAATGAGTTGTTTAAAAAATTAAATGGTATTAAAGGCCTATGATGGATAAAAACAGATGAAGATTTAATGTGGGTTCAGTTTCTTGATCATAAAATAACTAAAAATCAATGCATGCTGGATTACTGTATGACCATTAAACCAATAGTAAAAAGATGTTATATTCCATATAAATCAAAAGTGCCAATGTCACACAAAATGGCAGGTTTAAAGTCCTTCTTATTTAGAAATATTAGGCTTTAAAAATAATCATCGGATAAAGGCAAAAATATTGAAATATACTCGAATGAATTGTTAAATGTTGGCTACAATTATATATATATATATATATATATATATATAATTGTAGCCAACATTTAACAATTATATACCTGTATATATATATATATATATATATATATATATAATATTATTACAGGTTTTAATACAAAATACAAGAATAACAATTTTATTAATAATATTGGTTCTTCTGCTAATAAAAAATATGGATATCAATCCCATATATTTCAAATGATCAAGTAAATTTTATAAGGAAAATTTATATAGGTATATGTGTTTTACACACCTCCTATGTTAAACACATTAATAAATAACTCCAAAGATAAAACCTCTTTTATAAATAAAAATTGTGTTCAGTTATAAATGGATATGTAGGTGTGGCAGTGTATATATAGGTGAATCTAGATGTATGTTGGAAAAAAGAACTAAAGAACACTTGCTATTATTAAAACAAGTTCAGAAATCAAAACAAAATTGCATAGTAGATAATATTTCTGCATCTGTTTTTTTATGACCATAATAAATCATGTATTTATGGTTTTGACTTCAATTTTAATAATGTAAAAATATTGCACATGGAAAAAAATAACAATAAAAAAAAAATAAAGGAAGATATTGCTAATATAGAAATATAAAAATGATTTAATTAACAGGCAAGCAGAAAATATTAAGATCGTGGAATTGTGGGAAAGTTAGCATTTCAAAGCTTTAGTTGACAAAGATTACTGGGATAATTGAAAGCACATCTAAGTAGATAGAATTTTTAATTATTTAGTTACTGTATTTACAGATATTTAGTTATGTAATTACACATGCATGTGTATACATATATATTACTTAAAGTACAATGTTTAATTAAAAAAGGGATTTTATATTTGTTTATATCATTTCCATCTGGTTTTATTGAGGCATAAATTGTTAAAATAATCATAATTTCTTAATTAATTTAATTAATCTTCTCAAAGTGAATTATGAAATGATGGTTTTAAGAAAACAAATAGACAATTACTAAAAGATATTCCATCAATAAAATAAGGTTGTGTTTAACTCAATGATTTTTTTTTTTATGAAGAGAGAAGTTATTACTAATATAAAGCAAAACATTTGACAGAATTACTATTATGATGCTCTATTTAGGTCAATAGAGTGATCGAATGACAGATTTTGAAGCTCAATGTCCATGATTTAGAGCTTACCCCTGTCACTTTCATAGCTTGGATTTTTTTTAAACTTCCAAACAATAAAACTATCTGATAATGTTATATCAACACAAACACGTATAAATCCGTTTTAATGTTATATTTATTAACGAGTTATGAAAACAAATATACATTCATATTTACAATACATTTTAAAATTTACTTTATTTGGCAAAGTATGACTTCTTTTCCTATGGTGAACTCTGAAAGAATGGACTGTAATTGCCCTTATAAGTTTTCTACCACTTCCAGTTGTATCTTGGCCACCTGCCTTGTTATTAGATCTGATGATATTTTTGGCTGTAATATGACAGCTTGTGTCATGCCAATGTTTACTTCTAGTACCTTCCACTCATAAATGTGGACTTACTTAGCTGCATCAACCCTTTAGGTTAACCACTTTTGTTTGGAAAATGAAGATTCTGTTTTTCACATCTTGATAGTAGTTCTTTCAGAGCATGTATGGAAATGTGTATTCTGGCTTTCAGATTTGTGACTATAATTCTCTGAATCTATTTTCAAAAAAGTCTGACTGTTTATTTCCAGTTCCCCATACTTAATAAAATCATTCAAATTTAGTGTACATCATTGCCTATTGGCTTGTACTTGTCATTGGTTATGCATTATTTATATGTGTATGCATAAGCTGATCATGTTGAATGCTCAATCCGATCTAGATAAGATGGAATCTGGGCTAGTTTATTATTTGAAGGCAAGGTCAGATATGACAGTTTATCATATATAAATAATAACAAAATGTCCCAATGATTAAAAAAGCAAACAAATAATTACAGTAATTAAAGAGATAACTAATAATTTAATAAAAATATGTAACTATCTTTCTCGTTTACATTTTTATTAACTCTAATAAAGCAGAGGAGAAATATTTACTTAATTTGTACAATGTAATCATTGTTTTATTCAAAGAACACTAGAAAAAATGTTAAACCTCTATGTTCACTTTTTGCCTAGATGCTTTTGTTATAGCAAAAGATAATATCAATACAATGGATCGCACTACTTCCTGCATCAATAAAATGATTTGATGCATGGCTTATTTCTGAAGTCATGTCTTCCTCAACAAATACAGCCAAGATGTTTGCCAGCATAATGTTTTGCTCTTAAGCTTTAAAAGGATGAATAAAACATATGACAAAAGTGGATAGTTCCTAGATACATTTTTGGATAAAGCAGCACTTTTTAGTTGACCCAGTCAAATCCTGAATCAAATAAAAAATGTCGCTTTAGGCAGGGTTGCATATTGTGAATTCTAGTTTCTATTACTCATGTGTTGTAAGTCTGTGTATGGGGACAAACAAATTTTTATTTAACATATTATATATATATCAGGTCAATATATTATGTTGCATTTATTAAGAATAAATATATTATTTTTTATTTAAATTTATATCTCAGCTAAGCGTAATATAATATTCTCTGGTTTAATAAATGATTAAAATTAATTATTAGCGCACCATCTAATACCTCCGATTTGTAAACCACATTTATTAAAATTCTCTCTTTTCAAATACATATGACTATTTGCGTTAAATGTGCATCATATATTTAACACAGATCTATGCATATGACACATAGGGAGCTAACCATTCGGTGCTGTTTTTTTTTTTTTTTTGTTAAACAGGCGTTATCTACATTAGCTTTTAACACTATGCGAGTGTGAATTAAATACACATTAATACAATTACTTTCAAAGAAATTTAAAGTTGTTAAAATAAATTCCATTAAGCTCATGAGTCGGCATGTTACACACTAAACCAACAGCGCCCTAGTCATTTGCCCGTTTGCTTATTTTATTACAACTCAGTGTATATATATACAAATATGTGTTATATTTTGATATTCATAAATAAAATATATAAAAAAAACATATTACTAATTTTTAGAACTATTTTAAGTCCTATTAAAAGATAAGCGCCTGTTGCTCCACATTCTACTTATTATAAATAAATATAATTAAAAATGAAAATCTATTTATTTACCTTACATGAAATATATCTAACAATTTATTTAACTTGTCAGAAATAATTCAGATCTTAATCTGATATCCATCAACCGTGATACAGCTGGTGGAAAATTGACCTTCCTAACATCTTGTTAATAATTCTTTTAAACTCAAGTAATTTATTTTTTGATGAATGAATGTATATGCTAAATCTATTGCATGAATAAAAACAGCCAAAGAGTATTACTCACGTATAATTTTATTCCGTAGTTGGTAATGCTTTATAAAAAAAAATTCTAGCTCTAAATTGTTTTTGTTATCTCAAACCACAGATTTATTTAAGTGGTTTCAATTTCATCAAAGATGTGTATCTCCATTACATATAAAATCTACCAATCATCCTTTAACATCTGTTTTAAAGTAATGCAAAAAGATTGTGCGTTACATCTGAAATATGAGGGTTAGTTTTTAAATAAATTTCAAATAGGTAATAAATAAAATTAAAAAAAAAAAAGATATTTATAATCATGTCAATTTAATAATAATTAGAACTTTATTGTCATTTCAAATTTCATCTATTCAAACCTGGGATTAAAATATTAGATTTTTATGTACTTATAATATACACAAGTCTTTCTAAATTATTTATGAAATTAATGCAGTCTCCCTTCAATGTTTGTTGAAATAATTTGTTTGGAATCTAGTTATTTTAACAGTGCATATGAATAAATTCTAGGGCAATCTGTGTTAAAAATATGAGTACTGATACACTCATCATATAATACCTATATAAAATCTATCCTCCTACAGTGGAGAAGCAAAATACACATTTCATTGTGCATTTCTTTTATTAACAAAAAAAACAGAAAAAATCATCTTTGGGGTCAAAAGTCTACTTTGATACCACAATTCAGATAAATAAAATTTTCAATATTCTGAAAATATAATCAACCAAAAAAACATTTGTTTCAATGCAATGATGGCCAGATTTACATTAATGCACTTTTTTCATGCATGAGTTTAAAATATCCTATATATCCTTTGTATTACTATTAGAAAATACAGTATTGCACTGATAAATAATATTTAACATGTTTTTCAAATACAATAAAAAATCTATTTCAAATATTCTTTAATGTGACTTCTAAGACAGTTTTATTTTTCCAGTTTTTTTATATTTAATCATAATTAATAATAAAAGTAACACATTTATCAAATTTGAATCCATTGAGACCTTGTTTTCATTTTTATTAACTTTATGATGACAACAATTTTGTAAAAAAAAAACTAAATCACAAGGCTTACAAAAGATAAACAACTATAAAATGTAAGTTTCAAATTTGCTCTGGATTAATCTCCTCAAGATTAGACAAATATCAAATATGTTATTTATAAGTAAAATTACTAATTATTTTTTGTAGATTGATTCACTGAATTTGAATGTTTATTATTATTTTTCTGAGTACTAATAAATAATTATTTTGGTTATAGTATTGCTTTATATGATCTAGAATGAGTTTTTATTTTTAGAATCAGAAATCTAAGCCATCAACTTTATTCTCACAATGTACCATAATTGGAGTATATGCGATTGGTTAGCAATCCTTGCTTCATGTTATCACAATAACAAAAAATCATATTTTTTTCAACTTATGCGTAAAGAGAATTATAAAAATATCATTTATGTAATTATGTAAGTTTAAAATAAATTGTTAACATTAAATTATTGATTGCACTTTTTTAAGATATAAATTATTAATACATTGTATAGGCCTAAACCTGCATTTATATATGTAATATATGCAGGATTCGAACTCAGACATTCACACGACCCACTACTCTCAATGCCATCTCATATTGGTGATTATTTATCTTTTCAACATGTGTGTGATCAGGTGGGTCAGCAATATGAGATGGCACTGAGAGTAGTGGGTCGTGTGAAAATCTGAGTTGGAATTCCGCATATATTAGATATAAATTATTGTAATTTTATTACAATAATCCCAATATATAAATATTGTAATTTTTAAAAGTTAATTTAAGGCATTCTTCTTATATCATTGCTTCACAATATTTCTAGTTAATATAATAATTTAGATTACAAAATTAACTATCAGCCATATATTTAACTTTAACATTTTATAATTAACTAAGGAGGTCCACCCATTACGTTTTGGGTAATAATTAAGTTCCATCATTCTTTATTTTTAAAGATAAAAAAAAAATCAAAAGCTGATTATGATTTTTTAATAAAACAAATATTTAATATGTGCATGCTACATTTTATTCTTTTATTAATAGGATCTACACAAATATACTATTATGGTAAATAAATAATTATTAATAGTTCTTTTTTTATTATTACAGATGTCTTATTTCTACTTCAAAGTTTTATTTTACTTATAGTTAATTCTGAAATCATATATATTATAATCTTATAAAAAATTGACAAAAATGTTTATAGTAAAGTATCGTTTATCTATGAGGAAAAATTCAAGTTTTATTTTTCATGTGTTAAATAAACCTGTAACTATGTTATATAATGCAACTTTTTTTAACATATACTTAATTATGCCAGAAAATTTTTTTTATTGCAGTTGCCTTTTTCATCTAGACTTTTAGCAATTGTTTTTTTTTATATACAGTAGTGGCCATTTTAGTTGTTCATTTACAATTTACTACAGAGATTTTTAGCAACTTATGTGATTAGAATACTGGTTTTAGTTTATAAATATAAATATATAACTTTTTCAGAATGTGAGTGAAACAGAGTACAATACAGCATTTAAAAATTAATTAATGCAACTGAATATATTTTAATAAAGGTTCCACAAATAAACAAATATATACATATATACTTTAATTATTTTTTTTTTTAAAATACAGAAAATTTTATTCCGTGACTTGGTTACAAATCATATGATAAGGTTAAAAATATAATAAATTAAATGGTATTCAAAGAAAAAAAAGTTTGATGTTTATTATCTTGTTACAAATCTTCGAGTTTACATGATTATATCATGTGCCACACAAAGTTTAACTCGTCATTTTACTCGGTAAATGTTGATTCACATACTGTAACTGAGAAATTGAAACTGCAATAAACACATCAACCTACCTGTCCAGAGAAGGAAAACACCAGCACCTGAAACAATCCCCTCATACCCTCACCCCAGTAATCCCCATAGCACTAGGATTTAGGCACCAAGGATCCCCAGACCCCAGATTTTCCCATCTAGACAGCAAAGATGAGTGAAACTGCAGTTCCAATCCAAGATAATTGTTGATTTACACAGTGCAATACAAAATTCTAACCACCATGAATAACATCATCCCCATTGCCCCAGAAATGATAAAATCTATGCCAGTAATGATCACCTCACACCCTCATTCCAGCCAGCCTGAAAAACAAGTCTTAGACTCCAGGGAATCTCCCAGCCATTACATTCCCCCATCCAGGCAACAAAGATGAGTAAAACAATGGTTTTAAACAAGAGGTAAAACCATAGCAGTAATCTCTAAGTTTTCAATGGCTGGCACAGATTATGTTCAATTTGAAGAACACCTCACAGTTTTACACAGTAACTGTTAATTTACATAGACTTTTGCAGAAAACCAATTGACAGGTTGATTTTTTCCATAATTTATCCAATGAAATCTGGAAACATTTATCTGTAATATGGATAACTATTGATAGAATTCCATTGTTATAAAGAAACTGTAATTCACACTGCAAAAAGCCAGATAGCACCAAAAAATATTTTAAAAAACCTGTTGTAAAATAGTGAAACAATTATAGCTAAAATGGCAATAAATTATACAAGTTTAATAAGAAACATATACAGTAATGAATAAAAAATGAAAATTGTAAATAAAATGATTTTCAGACATCCTTAACAAAAATTATTGGAGAATCAATTTATTAAGATAAATGCATTATGTGTTACTTTTATTTTTTCCAATCTCTCTTGATTTTGTAGTATATATTTTTCCTGGAAACTTCTATTTGATGACATTTCCAGTTAAAGTGCCAGAGTTGTATTACATCAATCAGCATTTGAATAGTTTATATTCGGGTAATACTACTGCAATATCTTACAGTAAATACTTGCAGACGTAAAGAAAAGATAATATATTTTAATTTCAATGTATATTAGTAAATATCAATAGTCATCATATATATATATATATATAACTCTATAGTTGACAGATTAATTTGAAAACGTAAAAATGTTGGCATTTGTTTACATTTCATTCATTAAGCAGAATTAATTTAAAGTCTTTTTTTGTTTTTAATAATTTTAAAAATGTAATATTTTAATAAATAAAAAATACATTTATTTTTATAATTATATAATGTTTTAAAATAGATTTAAACTCACATTGATGAGAAAAAAAATGCTATTCCCTTTAATGTAAAGATAAAACATTGTTTTTTTATGATTCCTTAAATAAATTTCTAACTTTTACAATGTTTTTCTTTTTTCTAGTTATTTATCTTGAAAATTAATTTTAATAATGTTTTAGTAAACTAATAGTTATATATATATATATATATATATATATATATATATATATATATATATATATATATATATAACCAATCCTAAGGTTTCAATCCCTCTTGAATCTCCTGGTGTTTATCAAACCTCATGTAAAAATTGTAAAGCTTCTTCCATAGGTATGAGTAATCATTGCATCAGTGTTAGGAGAGAAGAGCATGCTAATGCAGTTAAACAACACTCATCACCATCAGCACTCTCACTCCATACTATAGATTCAGGTCATAAAATTGATGTTTTAGTATCAGGATCATATCCAGATCTGATAATCTCTACCAGTGCAAAATTAGAAAAGCCATTGAGATACTTAAATAGTCAAATTGTATCAATAAGTGATATAATACAAGCAAACTTCCTCCTATTTGGAAAGATTTTTAAAAAAAAAAAAACATTTTTAATTTAACACTTTTTCTATTGGTGGAACATTAACGTTTTTTTAAATCAGTGAATGTAGTGCCTCTACAATCATCTTTCTACTTTTTATCACCCAGTGGATGACTTGTGTGATGAAGTTGAAATGTCGGTATATCAATATTTAAATTTTTTTAACATGGATGCACCCACAAAAAATGTCTTATATATATATATATATATATATATTTACAAAAAATGTCTTATATATATATATATATATATATAATACTATTAGAAATATGTAATATATAAGTAAACAAGTAAATCATAATAACAGTGAAACAAAATAAGCAGAAAATAAATTTATAAATCTTCTAAGACAGGATTTCAACACAGAGTGTCTTTGTCAAAGCACAACTAAGAGGTAGTTAATAAAGAGTATAAACATTTCCACCTGCAAGTGGAGATAATTAAATTGAATGTTGATTTCAATAAATTTGCATGTTTGCATAATAATAGATATAAGAACAATTTGCCAAAGCTCTGTCTGTATGTCAAATTAAATGACCAATGTTTATTGAAATAAATGCTTTTGTTCTCTAACATTTATTAGATTGACATAGTTGATTATGTGCCAAGCATCATTGATTTGCTAACTCTCCCTCAGTCATGCTTTGATAAACTCATTTATACTTTTGGTTTCATTATAATTATTATTTACTTGCTTATTTTTTATTATATATTGTAACGAGCATAGGCGTTCGTTACATTGTTTTTTTTTATATTTATTAAACATGAAAGTAAATTAAAAAGTTCGCATTTAAAAATTTTCTTTAAGAATTAAAAATTGAAATTAAATATCATCTTAAACTCGTATATATTAAATCGCACAGATAAAAAAAAAAAATTATTAAAATAAAACTGTATTAAAAATAGAAAAGGTATTTTAAAAACAAAAACTTAAAAAGATTTAGAGATAAAAATATATATTTGATTTGGAAAACAGGTTAATTAATCAGAAATGGAAATGATTGTTAATTAGTTAAATGTAAACCAGCCTTGGGCATTTAAATGTAAAAACATCGGTCAGATAGGAAAACAATAGAAACAAATAGCCAATGAAAGAAATCCATCGGGAAATCGGACCTCAGCGAAAGGATCATCACATCGATGACATAATGCCAAGTCAATCCTTCGAATACGTATAAAAGGAAAATTTGGAAATTATTAATTAGTTATTGATTTATTACGATGTGAGAGATATGTGTTAGTGCGGAAGTGAAGGAGAAGGGATTGAAAAAAGACGCACGATTCAATCCCTTCAGCTTTGCTAAGAAAGAAAAAGAAATGAACTATCGTTTTTCTACATTGAGGACCAGTTAAAGCAAAAAAAAAACCTCCGGATGGATAAATAAATCGGCCAACAGAATACCAATTTTAGGACGGCATGGGAATTCATGTTCATGGCAAGCAACGGATAAAGTTGGACATTTTAAAAATCGTAAGAACTTTATATTCACTTGAAACAATAAGAACTCTAAATTTTAAAACTTTTTAGTAAATAATGCAATAGAATCCTATCTGACCAAACTAAATTCTTCATTAATAATGTTATTTGATGTATTTGTTATTTATTTATTTAAAATCATTTCCATTTATTTAACTTTGTTCTTTAAGTTTATTTATGATTTCTGTTTTCCGATAAATTAAAATATATCAATGTTAAACTTAAGTCGGGCGTGAATGGCTGTATAGATTTGTAAAGTTATATTAGGGGAGGGTAATCTTAGGTTATTTGTTTCGTTGTTAAATTGGGTCAATGGATTGGATATATTGATGTAGTTAGTAGATGTAGTCGGAGATTCGCTACTGGCAGAATCGTTTATATATACGCCGCACTCACCCGTTTGCCTATGAAAGGAATTATAAGATGGAGAACGCAGTTCCTTTCTATGGAGTTTTTTTTTATTGTTCTTCTCGTTAGATAGATGTAATATCCCTATCTGATGAGAGTCAATGTCTTTTCTTAATCTCTTTGGTGCTGCCGTATTCCGTATTACATTGAATACATCGATGTATCAGATGAATTGATGCCAGTTTGACTACGAATTTTGGCCTAAGGTTAAATAGGGATAGAATGTTTATTTTCAAATGCAAATCTATGTAGTCTATTCATAATCGACACTAAATAAAATTGCATTAAATTTAAGTTGTTTATAGACGCTTGCATGGATGGTTTATTGGTTAACTATGTTTTGCGTTTTCATATTTGATCAAAATATATAGACATTCGATAAATAATGATACCTTACGGTGAGTATCTAAAATGTATTTATTCGGATGTCTTTTAAGTCATTGGTGACAATGCAAGTATCTTATGGTGAATACTACTGGGTTACTTATAAATTTCCCTCTGCAATTGCCAGTATCAATGATTTTATATTTTGATCGTTTATGTTTACTTTGAGATGTTTTTAACCGTGTAATCTATGTAACCGATCTATAGCAACATATTAAAACAAGCTTTTATAATCCCATCTGTGCGAACTTAATTAAAATGTAAACTTATAATATAATAGAAATTAAAATGTAAATTAAAATCTAAGGTAAAGTTAAAAATAATGTTAAATGTTAAAATGTAAAACTAATACTAAAATAATTTTAAATCTTATATATATGTGCATAAATAAATGTTTGTACGTTAATTACTGGCAGTGGCTTATTTTATTTATTTTTTTTAATATTGAAATATAATTAGATAAGATATTATATTATTTAATCTCTGCTATTCCACTGAGCTAGTGACATGGGCTAACGACCGGAATCAAAATTTAAAAAAAAAAAAAAATTTTTTTTTTTGACTTACGTATCTGCCTACTTTATAAATTTTTCTAGGTTCAAATGCCTAGATGGCGCCCGTAGTGCAGATTACGTGAAGTCACCATTCCCCGGATCGTTACAACTGGCTTTCCCAATCTGGGGCCGATCTTTAATAAACCACATATACCCTGAGCAAATTTTGTCAAAATGAAATGTTTTATCTGTTTACATAAAGTCGTATACTTTAAATCTGATAAAAGCACTGCCAGAAAGAAATAGCACATATATTAAAAACCAACGGAAAGATATAAATAATTTTAAACTGTATGTTGTTAAAAAGAAAGTCAAAAGGTTGCAATTGATATGTTTTTTTTTGTTGATATATATTATGCTTTTATGTGTATAGGTGCGCACAGCCATGTAAGTTTATGATCGAAATGTGGTACCTTACGATGAGTACCGTTGGGAATTTACTTCAGTGTAATCCTATTTAAGCATTTTAATCAGTCATAAATAAGTTGATGGTATTTATAATTGTGCTGCAATTATACATGCATAAACCCATTATCTTTCAAAATATATTTACTTCAATGCAACCTTCTTAAATAAATAATTTATAAAAAAACTTGCTTGTCATGCCGTGTTTAAAAATAAAATGTATAAAATAAAATAGAACTCTTCTGGGGAGGGGTGTAAACGTAAATGGTCCTTAGGTAAGCGATAGTCAACATTTTTTTTTTGTTTTTTTGTATATAGTCTTTTTGTAAAATTATTAACCGGATGTTTTGTAAATGTCTTCATCAATCGTGTACCGTAATTACTAACCCTAAGTAAAATATTTTTTTTTTTGATCATTTTTTTTTTAAGCAACTTTACTGATATGTAACGAGCCCAGACATTCGTTACATTGTTTTTTTTTTATATTTATTAAACATGAAAGTAAATTAAAAAGTTCGCATTTAAAAATTTTCTTTAAGAATTAAAAATTGAAATTAAATATCATCTTAAACTCGTATATATTAAATCGCACAGATAAAAAAAATTATTAAAATAAAACTGTATTAAAAATAGAAAAGGTATTTTAAAAACAAAAACTTAAAAAGATTTAGAGATAAAAATATATCTTTGATTTGGAAAACAGGTTAATTAATCAGAAATGGAAATGATTGTTAATTAGTTAAATGTAAACCAGCCTTGGGCATTTAAATGTAAAAACATCGGTCAGATAGGAAAACAATAGAAACAAATAGCCAATGAAAGAAATCCATCGGGAAATCGGACCTCAGCGAAAGGATCATCACATCGATGACATAATGCCAAGTCAATCCTTCGAATACGTATAAAAGGAAAATTTGGAAATTATTAATTAGTGATTGATTTATTACGATGTGAGAGATATGTGTTAGTGCGGAAGTGAAGGAGAAGGGATTGAAAAAAGACGCACGATTCAATCCCTTCAGCTTTGCTAAGAAAGAAAAAGAAATGAACTATCGTTTTTCTACATTGAGGACCAGTTAAAGCAAAAAACCTCCGGATGGATAAATAAATTGGCCAACAGAATACCAATTTTAGGACGGCATGGGAATTCACGTTCATGGCAAGCAACGGATAAAGTTGGACGTTTTAAAAATCGTAAGAACTTTATATTCACTTGAAACAATAAGAACTCTAAATTTTAAAACTTTTTAGTAAATAATGCAATAGAATCCTATCTGACCAAACTAAATTCTTCATTAATAATGTTATTTGATGTATTTGTTATTTATTTATTTAAAATCATTTCCATTTATTTAACTTTGTTCTTTAAGTTTATTTATGATTTCTGTTTTCCGATAAATTAAAATATATCAATGTTAAACTTAAGTCGGGCATGAATGGCTGTATAGATTTGTAAAGTTATATTAGGGGAGGGTAATCTTAGGTTATTTGTTTCGTTGTTAAATTGGGTCAATGGATTGGATATATTGATGTAGTTAGTAGATGTAGTCGGAGATTCGCTACTGGCAGAATCGTTTATATATACGCCGCACTCACCCGTTTGCCTATGAAAGGAATTATAAGACGGAGAACGCAGTTCCTTTCTATGGAGTTTTTTTTATTGTTCTTCTCATTAGATAGATGTAATATCCCTATCTGATGAGAGTCAATGTCTTTTCTTAATCTCTTTGGTGCTGCTGTATTACGTATTACATTGAATACATCGATGTATCAGATGAATTGATGCCAGTTTGACTACGAATTTTGGCCTAAGGTTAAATAGGGATAGAATGTTTATTTTCAAATGCAAATCTATGTAGTCTATTCATAACCGACACTAAATAAAATTGCAGTAAATTTAAGTTGTTTATAGACGCTTGCATGGATGGTTTATTGGTTAACTATGTTTTGCGTTTTCATATTTGATCAAAATATATAGACATTCGATAAATAATGATACCTTACAGTGAGTATCTAAAATGTATTTATTCGGATGTCTTTTAAGTCATTAGTGACAATGCAAGTATCTTATGGTGAATACTACTGGGTTACTTATAAATTTCCCTCTGCAATTGCCAGTATCAATGATTTTATATTTTGATCGTTTATGTTTACTTTGAGATGTTTTTAACCGTGTAATCTATGTAACCGATCTATAGCAACATATTAAAACAAGCTTTTATAATCCCATCTGTGCGAACTTAATTAAAATGTAAACTTATAATATAATAGAAATTAAAATGTAAATTAAAATCTAAGGTAAAGTTAAAAATAATGTTAAATGTTAAAATGTAAAACTAATACTAAAATAATTTTAAATCTTATATATATATGTGCATAAATAAATGATTCAAAATACAGCAAAACTCTCCATATAGTAGTGCCATCTTGTGCTAACAAGAGCAATCAATGGATGCCAGAAGGCTTGTGCATAAAATCCCTATCTAGTGCCTACTCATCCAATATCCCCAGACTAGTTTCTGGCTTGTGGCCTTCATCAGTGAGGAGCCTTGGATCTGAGAGCACTGCACCTAGATCTTAGGATCTAATGCAACCCTCCAGCACCCACCTTTTAACTCTATTTAACTACAAAACTATGAGAATGAAATTGAAAACACTATTAATATTTTCAACCCAAGCTCAATAGCTTATATAGTCATATGGGTCTGAACTCAATTCAGTACCCATACATTTTGGTGTCTTTGGCTCTTTAACAACCATAGCCACCACTATCCTATTAGGCAGGATTGGTGTTAAACCACTAAACATCACATGATCACTATCTCATACTAGCACAATAATTGTTATTAAACAATTCAAAATACAGCAAAACTCTCCATATAGTAGTGCCATCTTGTGCTAACAAGAGCAATCAATGGATGCCAGAAGGCTTGTGCATAAAATCCCTATCTAGTGCCTACTCATCCAATATCCCCAGACTAGTTTCTGGCTTGTGGCCTTCATCAGTGAGGAGCCTTGGATCTGAGAGCACTGCACCTAGATCTTAGGATCTAATGCAACCCTCCAGCACCCACCTTTTAACTCTATTTAACTACAAAACTATGAGAATGAAATTGAAAACACTATTAATATTTTCAACCCAAGCTCAATAGCTTATATAGTCATATGGGTCTGAACTCAATTCAGTACCCATACATTTTGGTGTTTTTGGCTCTTTAACAACCATAGCCACCACTATCCTATTAGGCTGGATTGGTGTTAAACCACTAAACATCACATGATCACTATCTCATACTAGCACAATAATTGTTATTAAACAATTCAAAATACAGCAAAACTCTCCATATAGTAGTGCCATCTTGTGCTAACAAGAGCAATCAATGGATGCCAGAAAGCTTGTGCATAAAATCCCTATCTAGTGCCTACTCATCCAATATCCCCAGACTAGTTTCTGGCTTGTGGCCTTCATCAGTGAGGAGCCTTGGATCTGAGAGCACTGCACCTAGATCTTAGGATCTAATGCAACCCTCCAGCACCCACCTTTTAACTCTATTTAACTACAAAACTATGAGAATGAAATTGAAAACACTATTAATATTTTCAACCCAAGCTCAATAGCTTATATAGTCATATGGGTCTGAACTCAATTCAGTACCCATACATTTTGGTGATCATGTGATGTTTAGTGGTTTAACATAAATAAATGTTTGTACGTTAATTACTGGCAGTGGCTTATTTTATTTATTTTTTTTAATATTGAAATATAATTAGATAAGATATTATATTATTTAATCTTTGCTATTCCACTGAGCTAGTGACATGGGCTAACGACCGGAATCAAAATTTAAAAAAAAAAAAAAAAATTTTTTTTTTTGACTTACATATCTGCCTACTTTATAAATTTTTCTAGGTTCAAGGGCCTAGATGGCGCCCGTAGTGCAGATTACGTGAAGTCACCATTCCCCGGATCGTTACAATATAGAATATAAATTTTACAAATTTAACTTCATTTTCATTATAAAATTTGGCTGCATATGAATAAATTGTGTTTTTTATTAAATAAATATTTGTAATTTGTTGCTTATGCAAAAATATTTTACTTATACCAGTGGTTACCTATTTTTGATTATGGTATCATTTTGATAAAATTTCATTCTACATCTCAATATTGTAAACTATATTATGTTGTATTCCCTTGTGAAAGTAAACTCACATATTTATTGTGATAAAAAACAGATGCATTTTTTAAATCATTATTATATAAATGTTATAGCAACCAATGCCCTTATTAACTTTTTCTAGCTTATATATTGATTTACCTATGTATAAGCTTTGCATTCACAAGAAACTTGATATATACTGTTACTTTTTTCAAAGGTATATTTTTTTAATTATTTACCAGTCTAAATCATTACAGAATCTACATATATATATATATACAATTAATAAATGTAGCTTAAAATAAATAAAATACATATTTGAAAATATAAAATGCATATTTGTTTTTTATTATTACTTTTTGTTTCTTTAAATTGATGTATTTGTTAAATTGTCATAAAATATAGAAAATTTGTTTATTAATAAATCCACTTTCAATAACATTTTTGCAAACATTTTAATATATTCATAATGGCATAGTTCCATTTCCAAATAAAAAATATCTTAGGCTTTTTATCTTATGCACAATTGAGATTTTTATATTGTATATAATATTTTTCTTGTACTGACTTAATCATCAATTTTTAACATAACAAAGCAACATCTCTTGCATTAAAATTTTTCATGAGAAACTTTAGAAAAAATTAAAAAGGCAATTTTGACAAATAAAAATAAGTTATATTTAATTAATAGACAATGTACGACTGTTAAAATTCATGAAACATGGGATTAACTGACGATGTTTATTTCCACTAAATTTAAATTTAAAGGGTTTTCAGTTGAAAAGAATATTAAAATAACAGAAAATACTTCTATGTTTTATCATAGTTATTTGTAGGATATTTTTTCACAATTATAATTCATTATTTTATAATTATAATAATAACTATTCTATAATAGTATTCAATATATATATATAATTTAATGTTTTTTACAAAGTAAAAACAAAATCTTTTTTTTTGTTAATAAAAAAAATCAATCTATTAGATCAATATAGAAACAATAATATAATTTGATTGATTAATATTTATGCTTTCTCCAAAATTTAATTTATTTTATTAAATATAATTTGATAAATGATTATAATTTTTGCCATTTATATATAGTATTATAAATTTTAAAAATATTAAAATTTATGCTAGATATCTAGCCAATGTTTATATTTTTACAAAAAAAAATATAGACTGTTACTCAAACATGAATATCATTATTACGGTTTTAGATCTCAAATGACTAGATACAATCATTAAACAATTAAATTTTAAGTTGTTCTTTTAATTTATTCACAACAACAAATTTACTATGGAAATAGAAAATGATAACCAATTAACCTTTTTTAGATGTTTTAATTAAAAGAAAAGAAGATGTTTCTGTATCCCATGGTAGATATAAGAAACCAACACATACTGAGAGGTATCTATATTTTTCTTCTCATCACTATCCTTCATAACTATTTTCCTTCACATAGATATTGATAGATAAAACAAAGAGAATTTCTGATGATAGCCATTTTCTCCAGGACATTTCTACTACTAATAAAATGCTTCTTGATAATGGTTTTAATTATAGCATTATTAATAGGGCTTTTTCATATAAAAAAAAGATTTTGATACATCAGAAATTAAGACAATTTTCCCACATATAAAAGGAATAACTGATAAAATTGGTAACATTCTAAAGAATAATAATATTTACACACTTTCCACTACATTTAAAAAATTAATGAAATATTTCCACTTCCTAAAGATAATTTTTTTTGGAATGTCATGGTGTATATAAAATTTCATGTAGGGTCTGCTCACATACTTATATTGTACAGACTAATCATAGAATAAATATTAGAAGGGAAGAACACAATCTGGCAGTCAGAGAAAAATCCAATTTATGAGCTATTTATTCTTATATAAAATTAATTAATCATGATATAAATTTTGATAAAACAAATATTCTAAAAAAAATTGAACAATATGACCAGAGATTGTTAAGAGAAGCTATAGAGATTTTTAAAAGGTCCAAGAGCATAAATGAAAGGTGTGAATTAAAAAAAATTAACAACATTTGGAAGAGATTATTAAATGCATAAAAACTCTACTAATATGTGAAAATTGTCAAGTAAAGCTAAATAGTGTAATTTTGTATGGTTGGGAAAATTGGTCATAGTAAAATAATATATTAAGTCTTCTTAAATAAGTGTTACATTTAAATTTAAAGTAATTAAATATATTAGTTTATTTTTAAAAAAAATTATACTTAATATTTGTATTATAAATTATTTATTTAAAGAATTATATTTTGTTGTAGATAAATGTATTTAATTTAATAGTATCAAACTTATTATTATAAATTATATTATTATTCTTTAATATAATATTTTTTGCAATTAAACATTT
This sequence comes from Epiperipatus broadwayi, assembly GCA_028023455.1. NCBI lineage: Eukaryota > Metazoa > Onychophora > Udeonychophora > Euonychophora > Peripatidae > Epiperipatus > Epiperipatus broadwayi. The sequence continues at coordinate 1,782,079 of JAQFVV010000118.1, read as the reverse complement.
ATTTTTGTTAGTAGACCGTAATTAAAAAAAATGATACAGATTGTCTGAGTTTTTAAGTTATGTGACATGTAAATATTCATACTTATTGTGCTTACAAGTTTTTCTAAAAAAGTTTCAAAATTGCTTTAGAATTTCATTATAAAAGTGAAAACATTTGTTGGCCACAAGACAAGATAAAAAAAAAGCTTTTATAAAATATTTAATTAGGTTTTTAAAACGAATGTAGTTAATAAAAATTAGATTTTAAAAAATAGATACATTAAAACTAAATGTTGGATAAATTAATAAAATATTATTTTTAAAATGTAGTTTTAAGGTATTTGACTTATTTAAATAGGAGTATGAAATTAATTTAGAATTAAATAATATAACAATTGAGATAAAGGATGACTATCGATCAAATGGTATAAAATAATATTACCTAATATTATAATTGGAGTATAAGCAAAGAACCCTAGAAAGACATACAGGATTAAGCCATGTGGTAATGATATGTTATAGATTCATTGAAAAAAATCATGACACCCTTTTGCAGGCATTGTTCCCTAAATTGACTCTCATAAGTTCCTACATTCAAGTTAACAAGTAATTATTTTACACAATAAATTACATATACCATGAAATTTACATGTTTACCACATAATATAAAATACAATTAAACATAAAATGGATGTTCATTATATTCCTACACTAGGTTCAAATACTTGTTATTCCAAACCATTGCTTTTTAACCAACCAAATAATAGCATATTTCTTAAACATTATGACAAATACAATTCAATAAATATTTCTTTTTTTAAACAAGATAGAATCTGAAAAGTTGTTTATATGGTTCTTTATCTCCATTTATAAGAAATACTCATAAATTATTTGATTTGTACATAGGCTTTTTTAGAATAATGATATTTGACAGTTAGGATAGATATTTTAATTAAAATATCCTCAAAAGTTAATGAAATTGCATGGCTTTGTTTTAGAGAATATTCCAAAATTGAAATGTTTTACATTGAGGACAAAGTATGATGATTAAAGCAAATACTTGTCTCATGAGTGCTATAACAGTTAATAGTTTCCTGGCCAGCTGTTACTTCTTTGAACACTATTGTAATTTCAAGAATATAGCTCACACTGTTATTTTTAACATAGGCTCAGGGAATACCATAATTAATTCTTCATTATCCAGACAATAGCACACAAAAAGTCAAATACTGCATTAGATTCTGCACAGATATAATGCTAGAAGTGTTAAGTCATGAAAATAAAACATATCCCTAGTTAAGTATTGCATTCTATTCTGCATATATATAACATTCCGATATGTGTTAAAGTTTGTGAAAGCAAAATGTATCCAAAGTTAAATGCAGTACTTTGTTTTACACTTTCACAACACTACCATGGGTTTAAAATTATGTTAGTAAACGTTACTTGAGGCTAACCATAGTCTGTAAACAATAAGAAGTTTCAAATGGACTGCCCATTTAGAGCTTCTATTCTTGTTGTTGTGGATAACAATAATTCCTGTACATTTGAGTTGTAAAACTTGCAGAAGATTATCAACAGCTTGATTTACAATTGGTGTACCTGAACAGATTTGTTAGAATTTAGCTAGGCATTTTGCTATTCACACTTGACAATAATGCAATTTAAATTATTTAACAGAAGTTTTAATTTAACTTCCTACTTTATTTTTATATTCTCTCCTTTTTTTAAAAAAAAGAGAAGTTTTCATTTTCATTATATGTGTAACAGTGAAAGAAAATAAAATTAATTTTTAATTTTTATTATACAATTGTTGTCACTACAGCATTTCTCTACAAAGAAAAATTACCTGGCAGTTCTGATTTTTTCTTAGACAATTAAATTTCTTCTCATTTGTATACCTGTTTTAAAACCTGAAAATGAAAAGAAATAAAAAAAAATGTGTTCATCTTATCTTATCCTATAAATTGATTTAAAATAAATTAAATAAATCCTTCAATTAAACCAAAATGATCTTTAGATTTATTTAAATCGAAAAAGAAATAATAATTATTAGTTTTTTATTTATTTCACTATACTTGATGTGATATGATGTTGTTTTTAACCTTTAGGTTAAGTACAGTTTATCTGACTTAGTGTTTGGAAACAGACTAATATATAAAAAAGAGAAGAAGGGAAATAAAATTTAAAAAAATTATATAATAATAAAAACATAAAATAGAATTATGTAATGTCACTGTTAATTTAAAAAAATATATAATAATAAAAACATAAAGGGAATTATGTAATCTCACTGTTCAATAAATTTGAACACACGGTACAAACATACTAAATGCCAGCCATGATTATCAAGTCATCCGGAAGAAGATAAATAACTTTTTACTAGTTCTACTAAGTTATTTATATTTTGTACTCAAATATAAGATTACTATATATATATATGTGTGTGTATGTGTGTTTATTTCATGTTTAAAGAGGTTTATTTAAACTTCATTGTATCAATATTTCATGCTCTGTAGTCAAGTTGCAAGCTTTAAGTGTCCATATATATTCAATGTATCATTAGTAAGAATGGATTTCCATTCTTGCTATTAAAAGGTGTGAAGGTTGCCTTGACAGCAGTCAGAAATATTGATTACTATATTTTACTGTGAATGTTTAGGTGGTTACTGGTTGGAACTTAATTATATCATTATCCCAGATTAGCTTTAGGCATTATTTCACTTATTATTTTTAAATAATACATGGGCAATTTAAAAGTATTGCAGTTTGTAATGTTAATTGACTATTTATTAGTCTGCATTACAGTGACATGTTTATTTCATATTTAAAGAGATTTATTTAAACTTCATTGTATCAATATTTCATAATCTGTAGTCAAGTTGCAAGCTTTAAGTGTCCATATATATTCAATGGACCATTAGTAAGAAAGGATTTCCATTCTTGCTATTAAAAAGTGTGAAGGTTGCCTTGACAGCAGTCAGAAATATTGATTACTATATTTTACTGTGAATGTTTAGGTGGTTACTGGTTGAAACTTAATTATATATATATATATATAGTTCAAAAGACCATTAGAGTCAAGCCTGCCCTCGCATCTTAGTTTCTTGACTTTATTGGACAAAATTTCTTAATCATATGTTCAACAAGTTTAATGTCAGGTATTTATTAAATATCTGTAAATTAAAATAAAGTTTTCTAATTGGTCAACATATCTGGGGTATTTTTAAATGGCTTTTACTACCATGATGTTAGATAATAGGATCAAAAAAAATATTGCTATTAAGCAAATATTTACAACAAGCATATTTATACATGGATCAATCTAATATATATATACATCTATATATATATATATATATTGTACCGGATGGAACCGCCGAATGAAGTATACTTACACATATATATGTTTTGCTGGTTTCAAACTTCTTCATAATACATTTATAATCTTATAAATGTTACATGAACGAACCGGCACATTCAAGCAAAATGGGAGATATTATTGATAGCTTTAACTATCAACAATGGCCCACCTCAGCTGCTAGATTCAAGCCCCTACTATCCAAACACTTTATTTGTTTCAGAGTAAACTCCAGGCACCAGCTATCTATTCAGAAGAATAAACAGCGTATTTGGTCAGTAGGCTCATAATCCAGTGTTCAAAGTGATCCCAAAAACTAGCCCAGTCTAATTTTATTCAGTAATAAAATATAGAAAAAGAATTGATAAAAAGAAATTGATAAAAAGAAATTGATAAAAAAGAATTTGATAAAAAGAATTGACCGACAAATAAAGTTTTAGTTTAAAGACAATTTATTTTAACTTGCATTAACTATACTAAATTTAAATATCTTTATAATTTTTAACTAACATAATATTGGTATTTTTGTCATGCACATTTTAAAATTAACACAATATAATATATCTTATGAAAAAGCAAAATAATATTTGACATTGATAACTTATATAGCATTCACAAACACGCAAATCAATAGTTCATTTTATGCATGCTTATAAAGTTTATATAATTTAAATCTTGAATTTTTACGAATTACAGCGGTGGCTACTATATATAAATGAGAATAATAAAATGTTTTACCTAGGATTTTTGGAATGTGGATATTGCTTGTTGTTAGCTGCTTCTGACGGAGTATTTCTAATAAAGGATATCTAACCGGTTAGATTTGATGTTTCTTGAGGAGATTTGATGCTAATCCATTGGTTTTATTCTTGGAGACAGTTGAACATTGATGGAGGATTTCTGAGCTGATAGGTAGACATTATTTCACAGGCAGGTTTTGCTCATCTTATTGGACTAAGGGCTGAAATAAGAGCGTATATTCCCTAAAGCTGCTCAACACTGCATTTCTGTTTCTGGATACATAATATAAATTGCACTGTTATATGAACTGAAACAAAAATGACAGTGAAAACTAGGCTGAAACTGCAAACTAGGCTGAAACTCCTAACTGAACATCCAATAAAAATCTGGCTATTTATATATGCGAATTGTTTTTGTTTTAAAATCCTCCGGCAATAGGTGTTGTCGAAATTTCTTTAGTAACTAATCCTATGATGTGTTTTTGAAGATTGTTTAATTAGTAGTAGCCATTACAAAATGTGTTGTTTTTATATCTTTAATTAGTAGCCCACCGCTGTGTTTTTAAATATATTTCATTTCAATATTTATTTTCATGTGTTTTTCTATATGATTTTAACATGCATTTATCTTATTAACAAGCTAACATTTATTTTTATTTACAACCGCACATATATACATATTTATTCTAATAAACTGGAATGAAAAGAGATTTATATTTTAACTTTTCATTTATAATAATAACCCTCTTTAATTTTTATAAAACTTTTAGTTTAACTTTTCTAACCAAGATTCCCCTCCCCCCTTTTAATCAATTATTTTCTAACTCTTATTTCAAACTCTTTTATGAAAATAAACTGTAATAAAATATTCAACATTTAAATACATTTTTCTTTTAAGAAAGATTATTTTAATAACTTTTTTTAGATAAATTAGTATGTGCCAATTTCAATATTGGTACAATATATATATATATATATATATATATATATATATATATATATATATATATATATATATATATATATATATATGTGTGTGTGTGTGTGTGTGTGTGTGTGAGTGAGTGAGTGTGTGCATTAAAAATTTAGATAATTATTATGCAAAAAATTAGTAACTTTGTTGATGTATTTACCCTAAGATTGAGTTATCAGTTGATACTAAATAATTCAGTGCTATGATGTCTCCATTTTTAGAATGATTCAATTTTTGACTTTGCTTTTGTCAATATGGAAATGGGGTTTTCTTATCTATTGATTATTCAAGATATAGTACATGACAATAGAATAGAATAAAGATAACTGTTTTTGGAAGCATATAGTATGTCATGTAATATTGTTGATATTAAACTTAGTAGTCAAAGGATGAAAGAGTCTAACAGTTATTATAAAAGTGAGATTGTAAAATTTATAGAAACTGACTGGTGTCAATTTTATATAGCATGTGAATAAATTTGTCTGGATTTGAAGTCTCAACTTTTAAAAAAAAAAAAGTTATTGTCTTGAATAGTATAAAAATAATAAAAATTGCTAGTTGTGTAAGAATAGTAGTAGCTCGAGATTTGAATTCTACTCTCCACTGGCAAAGACAAAACCAGAAGCCAATTTATCTCCAGATAGGAATTTTAATTATGAACATATAGTAATCACCTAATACATATGCACTATGCTGTCAAATTAAATCAACTTATTTTTGTTCAATATGAGAAATCTCTAGGCCCAAATAACATTAAACAGATTTTGAAAAGGTAAGAGAAACATGCTTTTCTTTGTGTTTAAATTTAATTATATAGTCCAATCATAAGTATCTTGGATTGGGAGACTGAATATTTTATATTTTTCACTCTACTTACATATTCTTTATTATGCCTAAAAACATTCGCAAAATTTTAACAATTATTGCGTGTTAATGTTAAGATAGGAATTTTGTAAACTACGATATTTAGTTTCCATTTATTATTCAAGCTATAATATGTAGCTCAAATATAGAATGAAAACAAGTCTTATAAGATTGTACAAGAATTGCATTTTTGTAGATTAAATCATAATATATATGTCAAGCGTTGGTGGTCGAGAGGTCAGCACAGCAGCCTTACAAGCAGTTGTCGCGGGTTAGTGGGTTCGCTTCCCGGCCGATGCTATGACACATGAAAAAAAATAAATCATAATATATATAATTTTTTTTTGTTTATAAATCTCAAACAAGTTATGATTTATAACAAACTAAAAAATAGCTATTTAAAAATATTTTCATTTCTGTATATGTAATATATAAAAATAAATAATTAATTACTTTAAAAAATTTTCAGAATAAAAAGCAATAACAAACAGATAAACAAATATAAACAAAGATAATATATAAGAAAATTTAACAAATAAGAGTAAAAAAGTATTTTTATTAATTAAAAAAATTACTAATATTTACAATTTATGCAGAAATGTTAAAAATATATACACGTAGTTTATATGAAAAAAAAAAAAAAAAAACTATTTCAGAATTACAGTTGAAGTAACAAATAAACCATATTTTATAACAACATAAAAGTGAATACAAATAGGTATTGCAAGGCAAATAACTTTTAAATATATTTTAGATGAATACCAATGAAAAAAATATTACTATCACCACGATTTTCAACTTTGCTTAGAAATGTTTTAAAAAGACATACTTCTACATATCAGTAAGTAGACAGATTGACTAAAAATCACTTCCCTGAAAAAAATCATAACCTTTATTATTGATTTTTCAAATTTATCATTTGTTGCAATTTAATGCCAAGTCATTGGAAGTTGATGGATATGCACTCTCTGCACCATTAATATTTTTTTATACCAAAGCACTAATGTATAATATTATTTCATAGTCTTGAATATGTTCTTTGACTGCTTGATAGATAAATCAATGAAATTGCAAATTTGCAAAACAATTGTAGTGAATAATTATATCTGAAAGTACCTCACAACTTCACTATATAGCAGGAATATTTGGCTATGAATTTTAAAAATTAAAATTTTATTTAACTTAACTAATAAATGAAATCATTTATAAATTTACCTTCTTACTATCTAGGGAAAAACTTGCAAAGAAAATTCAACTAGTTTTAACCAAATCAATGTGTATACTTATAGAATTTTTTCTACAAAAAAAGAAAGCATTCTTTTATTTATAATGTGTAGAAACATATGTGTAATTAACACACACACACACACACACACATATATATATATTAAAAGCCACTCGACATTTAGACATATAACAATCAACAATTTCAAACTGTTGACAAATATTTATATAGACACTAAAGATTGCAACTTGTCCACAGAAACACATGTGTAATTAACACACACACATATATATATATATATATTATTAAAAGCCAGTCGATTTTTAGACAATAACAATCAACAATTTCAAACTGTTGACAAATATTTATATAGACACTAAAGATTGCAACTTGAGCACAGAGATTGAAATTTATACAAAGAAATTTAAACAAGCCTCTTTAAATAGGTAAATATAACCTATTCTGAATGCAGACTAATAAAGAATCAATTATAACATTACAAACTTCAAGTATAAATTTCAAATTGCACCCAAATTATTACTTAAATAATAAGTGTAATATCTGATAAAAACATTTTAAAAATAAAAAAACTACTGCAGGAAAATGATATTTCCAAAAACCTCTCATAGAAAGATAAAAAGGGTTGCTTCTTAATTGTCAATTAGTGAAGATTTGAGTTTTCATAATTATTTTAGTCACTAAGTAAAATTATCTAGATTTACTAAAGAGTAATGGTGAGTGAATAGTTAGGTTAACTAAGGCCCAGTTATTTAAGAAAAAAAATTTAAATTTTTTAAATTGAATTTTGCTTTGCATGGGATTGAACCCTGAAAATAATCATAATAACATATTATATATAATTAAGATAATAAAGCTAATTTTACCCAACACTAGATTATTTTAGAAAAGTAAAGAACATGTAATCGTCCTACATTTTGCAATATCAAAATCTTTAATCTGTTATCAAGCCAACTTTGTTCTTATATAAAACATTTTCTTAACATGATAAGTTTTTAGAGAAATTCAAGTAAAATGAATAATAAAAGTAACAAAATGGATTTAAATTTTACACAATGCAAAAGACCATATTAAAGAAATAATAAAAATATGTTTTGAACAGCATAATGTTGTTGCATATAGAATATCAATCAATATAATTAGTCGATTTATTAATACTAAAAATAAAATTAATAAAAAGTAAAATAGTAAGATAATATAAAACATTATTTATGGTATAATATACAGTGTAGAATTTTAATAAAAAATATTTTTTTTACATTTCAGTTTATATATTTAGGGTTAAAGCACATAGAGCAAATAATACACAAAATATCTTTTATGTTCAGTGACTATAAATTAAAATGTAGAAATTTTAGGCTCAACATGAATGATATATAGGGTTTAAACACAGGTTAGTGGATGAAAACATGAATCTCAAACTTATGCTAAGATTGACTGCTTTAGTGTGAAGGTTAACTTATAATTTTTTAAAGACCAAAATAATTCTTGCATTTTCTGTATTTTTTGAACAGAGTGTTTTTAAGAAATTTACTTTTTTTTCTACAAGGTTTCAGCAATTAATTATTTATTTATTAAGTTCTATAAAATATACATGCATAAAAATGTTTTTTTTATAAAATAAATTTGAGTTATGATTCTACTTTGAAGTTATAATGACTTTTTGAAATTTCTATTGCAGTGAAACTTATTTTCTTTAAAATTGAGTGATGTTTTGGAAAAGCAAATGTTAAATAAATGGCCTATGTTCCTTTAATATAATATTAATTACAGTAAATAATTATTTTATTTTATATTTATATGTACAACTATTAAAGAGAAATATACTTTTATCATATGGTAGGATGGAGATTAAAAAGACATCCACTAGGCACTTCAATAATTAAAATCCTATATAAATTTTTATAGCATATATAACTAGAATGTAAAGCAATGACATATACCATATTGGCACAATAAACATATATTCATAGTACTATTTAAGAGCTTCCATGTGGTAAAAATACAGTAGCTCAATAGCTGATGCTTCAGTACAATAATAAATACTTTCCTCAAAACATAAGAATTTGTGTAGTCAGATTTTAAATCATTATTATTCCCCTTTAATATTTTCTCATTTTTCTCAAATTCTATTGGCTGAGAAATGTAAAGAAAATCTTTTATCCTCCAATACTGTTTCCACATATTATTCTTCATCTCAAACTTTTCATTTATGCTCTTAGATGTTTTCAAAATCCTCTGTATTTTTCCTTAGCAGTCTCTGGTTATATATATATATATATATATATATATATATATATATATATATATATATATATATATATATATATATATATATATATATATATATATATATATATATATATATATATTGTGGGTCATCCATGTTAAAAACTTCAAATATTGATATACGATGTTTCGACTTGATCCAATCATCTACTGGGTGAAAAAGTAGAAAGAGGTGTAGAAGATAACAATCACTACTTTGAAAAAACATAAGTTTCACCAAAGAAATAAATTAAATGTTTTTTTTTTTAATTTTCAAATAGGAAGACATATACATCTTACTTATTGAACACTAGATCTCAATTTCTTTAATTTTGGACTGGTAGATATTATTACATCTGGATTTTATTCTGCTACTAGAAAAATAAATTTTATAACCTCAATCTATAGTGTGGAGTGAATATTCTGATAATGATGAGTGTTGTTTAACTGCATTAGCATGCTCATCTCTCCTATCAGTGATGCAATGATTACTCATAACATCAGAGTTAAGAGAGATGAACATGATACTGCAGTTAAACAACACTCATCATCATTAGCACTTTCACTCTATACTATAGATTCAGGTCATAAAATTAATTTTTCTAGTACCACAATCATATCCAGATGTGATAATCTTTACCAGTGCAAAATTAGATAAGCCATTGAGATCATACTTAAAAAGCCAGATTGTATCAATAAGTGAGATGATATATGCAAACTTATTTTTATTTGGAAAGATTTTTAAAAAAAAAACATTCTTATTTTAACATTTTTACTATTGATGGTACCTTAATGTTTTTTTTTAAATCAGTGGTTGTAGCACCTCAACAACTATCTTTCTATCTTTTATCATCCAGTGGATGACTTGTGTGATCAAGTTGAAATGTTGGTATATCAATATTTATAATTTTGTAACATCAATGAACCTGCAAAATATGTCTTTTATATATGAAACCCATGAAAATCTTCATATCAATATATATATATGATCAATAGATGGAGCTTTACCAAGACCTCCAAACAAGCGTATTTGTTTACATAAACGTCAGAGTCAATATTCACTGTCTCTTTCATTTTGCTCCACTCTCAGATCAGCTTGAAATCAGCTGATCTGAGGGTGGAGCAAAATGAAAGAGACAGTGAATATTGACTCTGACATTTATGTAAACAAATATGCTTGTTTGGAGGTCTTGGTAAAGCTCCATCTATTGATCATTAATACAAGCGATAGCAGGTTTTTACGTATATAAAACTTGTTTTGTTTTTCATATATATATATATATAAACACAAGTATATTTTTTATTATAAACTTAATGTAATTATAAGAGACTTGAAATAAGACTCAAACTGTCCACAGCTATCCAATCCATCTTATACACAAGATTGCATATATGTGAAAAAGATAAATGATCAATATATTGTATGTCTGTAGTCTAGTATCAGTTGTATAAAATGGATTGGATAGTTAACAGGAGTTTGTATGTCTCAGTACAGGTTCCTTACAATTACATTAAGTTTAGAACTGACCATATACATGTATTTAAATTATTACCTAATCAGGCTGTACTTTTCCATTCCTCTTCTGTATAATAAAATGGATGTATTAATATTTTATGTATGAGGGGTCAGATTGACATAAAGTCAGCATGGGTATGACAATAATATTGGCATCATCAACATATTGAGCATTTCATCCTCATATTATCAATGATGTGTATGACTGAAGGATTAGACAGTGGAAAAGATTGAAACTTGGCCATTGATGTGTGAACATTTTCTATGTTATTATAAAGTCAGTAGTGATTGTGTATATGTTTGAAAGATTATAATGTAGATCATCCGATGACTGCTGGTGCCACATAAAGTACCAATATTGGACTTTTTTCCACATGTATGTGGACTTGTATATCAGTTGTATAACATGAATTGGATAGATGTGTGGAGATAGAATGTCTTAGTTCAAGTGCCTTATAAAAGTTTATGTACATGAAAATATTTGATATGTGATATCCAATTATAGTTACTTAATTAAAATTGTTTCACCTTGTTGTTTAACTAATGAAGGCTAACTGCTCCAGGTGAAGAGTTAAAGTAAATCTGTCAGTTATTCCCTCCCTTTTAAATACAATCATCCTGATAGTTATATATATATATATATATATATATATATATATATATATATATATATATACATACATACACTAGTGGGAGCTTACCAATAGCTCCAGAAAAGTTTTAAATGATATGTGTCAAAAAAGAAAGATTTCAAAATTCCTATTCTTAGGCCAATAGGTTTTGAGTTTATGACTCACCTCAGTGAGGAGCTAAAATTTCAGACACTAGATCTAAAATACCAACTCAAAAACCAGCACTTACCTAATATGTTACTATTAATTTGAAAACCAGAATTTTTCAGACATGTAAATGTCTTCAAATGTAGCCTTCCAAATCAAATCGCTATATAGGTTTGAACTCAGTTTAGTTTCACCATATATTATTAGCCTCAGCAATAAAACATCATAAAAGACTTCAAGGATACACATATAATAATTTGTGAATCAGGTCACATATTGTGTAACTTGCTGTTAAGCTTGTAATAGATATTTATTAGTGGAAGCTTACCAATAGCTCCAACCAAGCTTTAAATTAAAAGTGCTGAAAAGGAAATAATTCAAAATTTCTACGGGAAATCCCTATCCCCAGACTAATCAGTTTCAAGCTTATGGCTCACCTCAGTAAGGAACTAGGTCTTCAGACACTAGATTGGTCTGGGGATAGGGGTTTTACAATAGATATTTGAATTTTTTCTCTTTCGGCACTTATAATTTAAAGCTTGGTTGGAGCTATTGGTATGCTCCCACTAGTGAATATCTATTACAAGTTTAACAGCAAGTTACACAATTTGTTATTTGTTTTACTAATTGTTACAAATGTACCCTTTAAGGCTTTGGTGTTGTTTTATCACTGAGGTTATTAATATATAGTGAAACTGAACTGAATTCAGACCTATTTAGCTATTTGGTTTGGAGAACTATATTTGAAGATATTTATATTTCTGAAAAATTCAAGTTTTCAAATTAAAAGTAATGTATTAGATAAGTGCTGGCTTTTGTGTATTTTACATCTAGCATTTGAAAAACTATCTCCTCACTGAGGTGAGACACATGCTCAAAACCAATCGGTCTGGGGATAGGGATTGTCCGATAAAGATTTTGAATTCTTTCTCTTTTGGTACTTGTAATATAAAGTTTGGTTGGAGCTATTGGTAATCTCCCTCTTGTAAATATCTATTATAAGCTTAAAAGCAAATTACACAATTAGTGACTTGATATATATATATATATATATATATATATATATATATATATGTTAAAACGAAGATTTGCACGGGTTAAATATATAAAATACATATTTTGCGGGTTCATCCGTGTTAAAAACTTTTAATATCAATATACTGACGTTTCGACTTGGTCACACAAGCCATCCACATATACTCTGTGGATGGCTTGTGTGACCAAGTCGAAATGTCAGTATATTGATATTAAAAGTTTTTAACACGGATGAACCCGCAAAATATGTATTTTATATATATATACACTGCAATAATTCTACAAAATTAAAAATGTCTCTATAACATTAAAAATTTATTTGCTATAGCCAGCTTACAGTGTCTTCTACCATCGGAAGTAGAAGTAGAAAGTTAATAAGTTAAATATTGTTAAACTCATACAACAGTAATTTTCCCATGTTAATGGTTAACTTTCCATAAATTGTGAATACTAACACAATGACACTGTTTATTCATCACATTATATGTACTATTTAAAAAATATGACTCCTTATTTTTTCTTCAAATCATTTCATGTGACTATGCACATGGTAACGTTATTGTTGTGTGAGTTTAATAAGATTTAAATATTAAGGCTGTATTGTTGCTTAAGATTGTAGAAGACACCATAAGCTGGCTATAGCAAAGAAATTATTTTTTTTTTAATTTTAATCAAAAAATATAAATATTTCTTTACAACAGCTATATGATCAAATAATAATTTTATTAATAAAAAGTTTTTTCAGGATCTGCTTTGGTGCCCTTTTCAAATGTTACTAATCTATTAAATGTTTACAAATCACCTGATAAAAACATTCAGTGTCCAATAATAATAATAATGGAATTAAAACAAACAATAATAATGTATATTATTAAAACAAATCAAAATTTTATATATAAATTTAATAATTACAAACTGATTATATCATAATAATATGTTAAACAATATTACATGCATTATTTTTAAAATTTGTATAGAAATGTTTGATTTTGTAGAATTATTTTAGTGTATTTTGTTTATTATATTTATATTCCATATATATAATTAAAATAATATATTTAACAGTTTACAAACTAATACAAACAATCCTTAAATCCACAGAAGGATTGTTTGTAATAGTTTGAAAACCGTTAAATTTATTATTTTAATTATAATTACAATTTTGCTTTTAATTAACGGACATTTTATTTATTTTACATATATATATATATATATATATATATATATATATTGTGGCCATCTGAATGGGCACAAGGGTTTAAGATACTTTGTATCTTAAATAAATAGTTATATTATACTAAAAAAAAGAAATAGCCTTAGAATTTTAAAGTTTTTTGCTGGAGATTGCTTAAAGCTTAAATATGGATTGCTTATGCAGTTTATTGACCACTTTATAAGTATTTATTAGTATTATTGTGGTTAATGAGGTATTTAATGTAAGGAAGGGGGGTTGTTTATTAATGGAATTGATACATCTTGTTGGAAAGATGCAAAGTTATCCTATGTTAGTATAATATTATTTGAATGGTTTCAAAATCCTTTATTCATTAATACTTATCCTTTTGTCCACAGTTAATAGCAGTTTCAATTCTATTTAGTTAAGATAGTTCAATATTTAGGTTGTAGTACATGTGTATGCATGCATGTATGACTCTGCATTATGTTTCATTTCATTTTCATCTTTAATAACAGCAATTAATAGTACATTCACAATAAAAACATTTAAATTACAGTAGTTAACTTAAATAATTAACAAATATATATTTCTTTCCAATGATTAATAGATGGTTAGATCAATGAATTATTTTATAAATTGAATAAATTATTAATCATTTTTATTTGATAGTTAATTAATATTCATTTCTCTTTCAAGTTTGTAAAAGCTATTTATTTTATTATTTGTATTTTTTTTCTTGTCTTCATTTAGTTTTAAAAATCAAAGTGATTTTTTTTTTTTGAAAAGATTTGTTTTTGCATATGTAATTAGTTAGTTAGCAAGATGCGTGGGAGTAACCTTTGAGAAAGGAAAATGAACTTTGCTAAAGAGAGCTGTTGAACAAAGATCTCCAGTATAAAATTGGCTCTTTGTAATGTAATTGTAAACAGTCAACAGTGGTTCATGTATTGTAAAAATTAAAGCCAGTTACTGAAGTCAAATTGACTTTGAAAAGACTTTAGAGTAAAGCTTCCAAAGGAGCTTAAGAACTATATTATGGTAAAAATTAATTAAAAAAATGCAATTCTAAGGTTTTAAAAAAAAGGTACGATGATTTGATTAACTCTCTTCGATTTAAACATTTCTGAATTAATCCCTTTATAACTATTACTCTTTTAAAAATGTATGTTAATAATGTCCAGTCTATATTATTTCATTTAATTGCCATTTTAAAGAAGAATGGTTTACATAAATATTATTGTTGTATCATTAAGCAACATATTTATATATTGAAAACACATACAGAACTGTTCTATAGAATATATTTTAATTTCTGACTATTTTTTATGTAGTGTTCTTTGTGAAGATTATACATAGACTTAAGTATATGTCTATTTTGATAGATCATACTATGTTTAAGTTCATCATAAGGAGATAACAGTATTCATTTATTTGATATTTTTGGAGCTAATACGTATTTTTAAATTAAGGAAATAAAATGTAAGCTACTTCTGTTTAAATTGAATAGAAGGACAGAAATGCGGGTAATTTTTGTTCTCTTCAATAAGGACAGAATATAAAACAAAGCATTATCAATTATGGAATTACTAAGGACAATTTAAAGTATTATTAAATGCTATTCAGAAAAATACTAAGGATAATCACGTATTTAATCCAGAACTGCACAAATAATGTCTTATATTTTCAGTATAATAAAGGAGAAATTCACTGCTTGTGTATGATTTGGTACCTCGAATAGATATGCTATGAACACTGAAAGGTGCTGGGCATATTTAAGTTATGCTTATATTTTTTTAAGTTATACTGCAGAAGTGCATTTTAGTTTAAATTCAGTTTGGAATGTGTCCCATATTATTTCATCTACCTGGAACCGAGCTTTGCAAGTGAACTTTTATTTTAAGTTACAAAACTAATAACTTTTGTATCTTTATTTTTTTTATTGCTTGTCATAATTAATGTATATGAAAGGTAGATAGGCTTTATTTATTATTATGTCATTTATAATCTGTGTTATTTTTATTTTCGAGACCGTTTCTGAAGCATATCTGAATGAGGAGTATGCTGGTAAAAAATTGGTTGTATTCAAATAAGTTTTATTGTTCTTTTACGAAGTTAAAAGAAACAAGTATTTTTTTTAAATATATTATTAAAAAGGTTTATATTTATTTTGCATACTTTATTTTCTCAAAGTAAGAATTATTTTCTTTTTTTTGAATCAACGAACGTATAGTAGAAATAGTTTGTTAGATATGAAAAAGTTAAATGTTAAATTTTAAAAAGTAACCTAAAGTTTATTAAATAAAAAGTTATGCTTTAATGCAATATTTAATTATCATGTTACCTGCTTAGTGTGTAATTTAGAGTTAATATTATATATACTTTTTATTCGCGGGTGTGTGTCTGTTTTGCACAATTATAACATTTGTTTGATAAAATATAGTTTGTGAATAAATTTATGCATAAATTTCGTACACTGTCATATTTTACTGAATTGAATGGATTGGTATATTATCTGTATGTATTTATCTGCCAGCGTGTATTTCTAATGTTCGATATTTAGGGAAGCTATGAAAATAGAAAGAAATCTGATTGCGTTGTAATGTCTATAGGGATAAAAGATCTTGCTTATTTAGTATATGTTGATAATTTTCCATGAGTAGAGCCTAGTTTATTTTATATGCATATGATTAATGATATTTTTTTGAAGTGATGTTCTTAGGGCTCTGGTGATGAGGAATTTAATCCCCATCAATAATGTATTTAGAAGTAGATGAGTTATTGTTGAAATATGATTAAATGATATTTAGGAAGTTATGTGACGTTTTTCTTAGATTCTTGGTAATGAGGAATTGTACAAGTGTTCAGTAAGAGTTATCTGCTCCTCATGTAGATTCCCCTTATAACATATAATTAAAATATAGTTTTGTGTTAATTAATATGTGGCTAGATAAATTGTCAGATTAACTCTTGATGTAGTATTAGTGTCATATTTTTATTGATAAATTACGACATTGTTCGCAATAAAATAATTGTATGATATTTTCTTAATAAATGGAGAGTTTATAGAAAAGATTGTTTTAGATTATTGCTGCTTGAACGTGCACACACACGTGTAATATAAATAATATCGCGTATATAAAGTATAGAATTATTGAAATTAAAATGAGAAATAAATGCTTTTGAAATATACTACATTCATTTAATAGAAGTATAAAGTATTAAGATTAAAACGGGAAATAAATATTTTAAAATACAGTGTATTTATTTAAATAATGTTACAAATCATCAAATCATCAGAATAAACATGATTTTGTGCTATAAATGAAGGTATACGTAATTGAAAGTGATTATTAGTAAATTAGAGAAAGTTGCTT
Source organism: Epiperipatus broadwayi (assembly GCA_028023455.1). Lineage (NCBI taxonomy): Eukaryota > Metazoa > Onychophora > Udeonychophora > Euonychophora > Peripatidae > Epiperipatus > Epiperipatus broadwayi. The sequence goes on along the minus strand of JAQFVV010000118.1, from coordinate 1,764,770 downwards.
TGCTGAAAGCCAAATATAAGTAATTTGATTTATTTGGTTAATCAAGAGTAATATCCTCTCAAAAGTATTTTTGTGCTAATAATATAGCATGTTATTTATTTATTGTCATATAGATGAAACATGTATGCAAAACCTGTGTTCGAAGTCAGGATATTTAAACTTTGTTATTAATTTGCTTTGATGGTAGGGATAATCCCAAACTGATGGTAGAAATAAAAAAATTTTATTTGATAAACTAAATATATGTAAAACAAATAGTCCATTTGTAAATATTATGTTAAACCAAGTTTACCTTGTTTATTGTAATAAATGATTTGTTTAGTTATTTAAAATCTTAAGAACTATGTCTTGAGTTATTCTTGTGTACATTCGTATTTCCATTTCCACATCTCCACATGTCATAAATCTATTATAAAACAGATATATTATTTTAAAGTTATAATATTAAATTTGCTAGTGTCTGACAATATTGTATTTCTTAATCCAAACATTATAAAGAGTATTTGCCACTTGATAAACGTATTAGAAAGGTTGCAGGTCAGTATATTTGTGAGATGATGATATGAGATTAAAATACTGTATCTCTGTCATTATCTTATTATTGAAACACAGTAAAATATTTAGTCAATTTGTTTCATTATATTTTATCATACTTTATAATTATAACTTATGGGCCAATGTAGTTTATTTAATTCAACTGTGTTTGTTAAATTCCCTGAGATCTTATTGTTTATTTCTTGATTGGTATTAAGATAGATGTTTAGATTATAATATGCCAAGTCATAGAATTGTTAAGAGTATAATTATAGCAAGCTGATATATGTTATACTTGAATGAAAGAAAAAATTAAGTTTAAAGTATATTTTTAATAGACTGTACTAAGTAAACATTATGATTCTTTATCATACAATTAATTAACAAAGGAATTTACATTATATTGAATATTTTGTAATATTTCTTCTTTTATTCATTTATTATCATACATCTTATGAACTGCCTATGAGCTGAGCTGAACATAAACTCAAATATAGAGTCAGAGTAATAATTTTATTATATCTTTTGTTATATTGTTTTATTCATTAATAGAACTGGCGCATGGGCATTTCGCTCATGTAATGTATATGAGCGGTGTTGGGAGTGTAGGTTATAATATATATATATATATATATATATATATATATATATATAACCTACATATATATATATATATATATATATATATATATATATGTAATAGACAGGGTATGAGCACAGACTTTCACATGACCCACCACTCTCCTCACTATCTCATAACACTGATACACTTGAACACACATATGTTGAAAAGATAAATAATCACCAATATACGGATTTCATGCTAAACCAGCAATCATCAGTTGGTCCAGATTACCATCTCTACACATAAATGCTACAAGTGTTCAGATATATATTAAGATAGCAAATCCTCCTACCCCAATGGACAGGCTTCAATCCACTCCACACTGCAACTCTTCAACCGTCCATCCAATTGAAAATCCGATGATGGAATGCTCAAAGGCCACCCTGAGGCCGAGATTATTGTCACACCCATGAAATACGTATATTGGTGATTATTTATCTTTTCAACATATGTGTGTTCAAGTATATCAGTGTTATGAGATAGTGTGGAGAGTGGTGGGTCATGTAAAAGTCTGTGCTCATACCCTGTCTATTACATATATAGACACAGGTATATATAAGCCTGTGTATTTCAGCTATTAAATATATATATATAATATTTGTTGATGTCTGTACTTTTTCAAGGCAATATACACGCTTATGTAATTGAATATTTATAAATACAGTAATTATATAATTTTAACAGGCAGGCAGCAAATGTTATGATCATGGAATTGTGGGAAGGTTAGGCTTTCAAAGTGTTAGCTTACAAAGATTACTAGGATAATTGAAAGCATTCCTAAGTGGATAAAATTTTTAATTATCTAATTACTGTATTTAAAAATATTCAGTTATATATATATAAAAACACAGTTTGTTTTTATTTTCCTTTAATTTATGTGTATATTTATTATTTTAATATATATATATATATATATATATATATATAAAATATATATATAAATATATATATGTTTCTGTAATATATATGTATATATATATATATATATATATATATTACAGAAACATGCTAAAACAATAACATGACCTTAATTAAAACAACATTTATATTTATTTTTGATCTTAATTTTAAACAATAATTATTTTATATACATTTGGAGTCTCATTATCCAAGCAGAAGAATCTATATGGTAAATATCTATATATATTATCTTTACAAATGGTCAGATTAAATTAGTATAAAATATGTGACCCATGGCCACATTTCAAAACAATTGCACTACTTCTTAATTGAAAGAAGCAGAAACACCATCTGTGAATATTTTATTTATATTGGGACAACTCCCAGTTGCCATCTAGTTGACAGACTAGATTATCAACAAAAGAAATTTTTTAAAACATTTTCAGTGCTTGATTTAACTGACTAGCTCAAAGAGCAAGAAACTGACTTAAATTAGACTATGACATTTAGTATATTTAAAATGCACATATATTAAATTAACCTAATAATATAATTTGGTAATTAAATGTTATATGCTGCTGTACAGAGAGAGGACTAAGCCAAATTAATAAATTGAAAACAACATGTTTATTTACCCACAAAATATATTATCACTATAATCAAAATAAAAAGTAAATTAAATTAACCTTACCAAATTTTGCTATTTTTCTGATATTTCTGACATTTTTCTTTGTCTCAAACATCAACATAAAATATATTATAAAATAATTATTACTTATCTGAACATAATAAATTTGACTTCATTTGATAGATATTTATGTTTTCTACTGAAATAAATTTTAAATGTTCACATTTTGTTTCTGTAAATATTAAAAAAATGAGATCACAATTAAAACAATGACTTTACATGTCCTCATTTCTAGAAAGATTATATTTATAAAATCAATGAAATATTTTTTAGTTCTTACTATTTTTAAACATTGAAACAAATTACTATTTATTTCTCTTATATCTAACAAATTATGCTTTAAAAATTTAAATTTTTTGAATATTTATTGCAAAATTGTGATATTTTCTTACTCATATATATAAAGTACATTGTTTACATCAATGTTAGTCTTATAAATTGCTTCAGGCCATATTCGTGTTAGCTGCTAATATAACATTATATTTTGAAAATAAAGTATTTCATGTCAAGATAAGTTATTAATAATTTATACTTCTTGATATCTAATTAATACAGTGCAAATTATTTTTTAAAAATATCTAAACCCATAATAAATGTGCAAATAAACTCATTTTTGTGTCATTAGAAACTACAATGTCATAAAGTGCTGTATGTTTTACAGCCTTGGCTACAGACAATGGCTGAACATGTCAGGACCAGGCTTATGTCTATTGTTAGAGAAAGAATTTTGAATTTTATTCCTTTTAGTGCAAAATGTTCATCAATAAAATTTATTATAATAAAATATACCGTTTTACATGCATTTTAATGTATAATACTTATGAAAAATTTCACCAGGGGGCAAATTGTCCAAAAGGTAATTTTCTGTCATTTGAAATAAATTAAGGTTAATTATGAAGTCTTTTACTATGTATTAGTCCATTTCTAAATTGGAGAAAGACTCAATTACTTTTAATTTATAAAGTTTGTATCATGAATAAAATTTGTCTAGACTTTGAATTTATCATATATCTTTATATTTACGTAGGTGTTTTTCTAGTTTTGTGTCTGGAATGCACTTTTATTATCTGAAACATTGATGAAGTTCATTAGTAGGCATATTTAGCTTCTTTTGGCAGGTAGCCACTCCTTTTTTCACGGAAGCACATGTATTGGATCTTGTTTGGCAATAACTTTCTATAGTTGTTTTTAATAAGAATAAAAAGTCCACATCTACAGATATACATTTCTGATAGATGTACTGACAACATTGTATACCAAATGAGGAGTAGAGTGAGTGTAATACATGAGTAAATTGACCACAAACTGAATGACAGGATTTTAATAAAATTATCAGAATCATAATTTACTGCAAAATTCATCAGAATAATAATGCAATACAAAATTATAGCTTTTCTTCCATTGCCACTCATTATCTGAGGTCATCTATGTTATTAATTACTTTTTTCAAGGGTTTTTTAATAAGTTAATATTTTTTAACTACAGCAGGATTAAACTTATTATCTAATCAGTTGGACGTCTAATTTCTAATAAAACATGATTCCTCCTGATCAGATAATTTACAAGATGTTTTGATTTTTAAATAGAGCTCTAATTAAATAATTTTGATAATTACTTGTACAATCAATTTCTTTCACTAAATAACTTTATAGTTACTCTTACATATTTAAAGTTATTATTTATTTTCTTTGTTTTCATATTTCATCTAAACTTTCTGTTTTAGCTAAAAGATTAGTTAAGTGTTCTTTTAAAATATTAAATCTAAAATAGTCTAACATTTCACTAGGCTTTAATCAGACTTTTGATTTATTTAAAGAAAAATAAAATATCTTTACTTTTATCCAATAAACAAACAGACTCTCTTTTTTTCTTTTCATTTTAAATAATAAAAAAATACAGTTTTTTTCTGATTATTTTTAATCCTTTTATATAACACATATAAAGGTGTGTCACTATATATATATATATATTGAATATAAATATATGTCACTATATATATATATATATATTGAATAGAAATGAAGACACTATATTTTTTACTTCAACAACCTCTAACAAGAGAACTATTATTAGTTTATGAGAAAAACTCACTCTCAGGAATTGTTAATTAGTTGTAATTTATAATTTCTTAGTAATATCAAATGTTAAAGTGTTTCTCTATTTTAATGTATTTTATCTTCTTATTCTTATTCATTATTATAATATCCTTCCATATGAACATTTAATTCAAAATATAGATAGATAGATGAATAGATAGATAGATAGATAGATAGATAGATAGATAGATAGATAGATAGATAGATAGATAGATAGATAGATAGATAGATAGATAGATAGATAGATAGATAGATAGATAGATAGATAGATAGATAGATAGATAGATAGATAGATAGATAGATAGATAGATAGATAGATAGATAGATAGATAGATAGATAGATAGATAGATAGATAGATAGATAGATAGATAGATAGATAGATAGATAGATAGATAGATAGATAGATAGATAGATAGATAGATAGATAGATAGATAGATAGATAGATAGATAGATAGATAGATAGATAGATAGATAGATAGATAGATAGATAGATAGATAGATAGATAGATAGATAGATAGATAGATAGATAGATAGATAGATAGATAGATAGATAGATAGATAGATAGATAGATAGATAGATAGATAGATAGATAGATAGATAGATAGATAGATAGATAGATAGATAGATAGATAGATAGATAGATAGATAGATAGATAGATAGATAGATAGATAGATAGATAGATAGATAGATAGATAGATAGATAGATAGATAGATAGATAAGTAGATAGATAGATAGATAGATAGATAGATAGATAGATAGATAGATAGATAGATAGATAGATAGATAGATAGATAGATAGATAGATAGATAGATAGATAGATAGATAGATAGATAGATAGATAGATAGATAACTCATATTCCCATTCAGTTACACATAATCTGAGATTTTTATTATTTGCTGATATTAAAACCTGTTTTTTTTTCATATTTAGAGGTTGTTTAAATGAATGCTCAGCTTTGATTCTCTGAACATTTAAATGGTGATTCATATCATTTATTCTATAAATAAATATAATCTATATTATTGAATTCAATCCTTCATTTAAAATTATCTAAATAAACTGGCATATATAAAAACAAATGTTAAGAAGTAAGTAGTACCTTATGTTTTTGGAAATGTTATTTATATTGTATAACTCATCTGAAGTTTCAATTACTTTCCTGTTCAATTTTATATATAAACAAAATATTCTGGAATAAGATCAACAATATTCAATATTTCTATATAAAATAATAGCTGTAATTATCTTATAACATGTATAACATTTGATTAAATAACAATTACAAAAACAGCAATCTATCAATTTCCAAAACATATTACCATACTTGGGTTTTCAGTTTCATTTTTTTGTTAATTTATTATTGGCTTATTTCGTCTTATCAAAGTTTAGCTTATATTTGTATTTTATTACTCTAAATATCTACTTTCTCAATTCAATCTTGTCTTTTTCTTCAAGTTATATTTTTGATATATATATTTTTTCATATGTCAAATGCATTGACCAGGAAGCAAACCCCGGCCAGCTGCTTGGACAACAGATATACTAACCACTAGACCACTAATGCCTGACTATTTTTGATATAATTTAATCCTATATTTAAACAATTTCATTGATTATATTTGTTCTTCTTTCATCTTTATTTTATATAAAAATAACAATTTTCTCTTGTTTTATTTTAGTTTTAAAGTAACTTTTATTTGAGCAAACTATTTACACAATTATATTTTAAATATTAAGAGATATTTAATCATTTAAAGACCTCCATAATATTAAAATAGAAAAGTGGCCAAACTATTGTGATAATTGGAATCAAACCAAATTCCAACTAATCAAATTGTTTTTCTCTAGCAAAAATAGCATTCTATATTTGCAAGATGTGTGGTTAAAATCTGATAGTATATTTCAAACCAGAGTGTGAAAAAATTAAAAGTGGTCATTTTTTCATTGGAAAAAAAAGTCAATATTACAATGATACTGCATAGTTGGGTATGTGAATAATATTCATAATGAGAGAGCAATATATCAGAATGTTTCATGATCTCACAATCTCTACTACATATATTCTTCAACTCTACTAAGGCATAATAATTAATATGTCATGATTCGTTTTAGTATTCTGTACGAAGGAACTGTAAAACATGTATTGCTTATTTAACTTAAAATAAGCAGTACTCCTCAAGATCCGCACACACACACACACACACACACACATATATATATATATATTGTGACCTTCCAGATTGGCACCATGAAAAAATGTGGGAAGTTCACATTGTTCCAACAGTAATCAGGGGTAGCTAATAAGAAAAAAATGAAGTAGTCTAACTTAATGTTTTAAATTTGGTTGAAAAGTTATCAGGATCTTAGTTATGGTGTACCAATCATTATAATTCCTTTTTCTTTATGTATATCTACTGGTAACAATGAGTATTGTTTGTCTATAAGGCCATAATAAATGTTTATTCATTAAGTTTTTAACCTACTGTTTATTGTCGTTCCAAGATCTAACTTGTATGCGTGGGTGCATGTCTATTTGCATCATCTCACGATTAACACTTCATTCATATTTCTAGCCATCACTCAAAATTATCCATCTTGTAATAGCATTATTTATTTGTCATAGAAATTGTTAATAACTTAGTCATTAATAGACTTCTGGATTAATGGAAAAACATATACACACACCATCAGTTAGTATGATTTTTTTAATTTATTATTTATTGTATAAAATCTTGCATTAAGAAAAATATAAAGGTTATTTTATTTATTATAAATTTATAATTGTAACTTAATATTTTTTTTTATTGTTTCAAAACTCAATTCTTAATATTTTCACAAACAATAAATTCTTGCATATTGTTAAGCTCATTATAAAATATAAAAAAGAGATGTGGCTAAGTTACAGAAGACTTCTGGAGAAAGGTTTTACAGAAGGCTTCAGAAAAACAATTTAAAAAGGTGGAATAATTTTCTAAAAGAAAATATAATAAAACAAGTGAAGTTAACAGCTCCATTGGAATTCCTACTATTTCTTTTAATAAGGAAACTTATCTTATACTACTCAAGAATAAATGCCAACATATAATCCTGAAGGACACCAGATAATATTTTCTAAAATGAAAGGCTAAACATTCAGAGGTACACCAGTTTTCTAACTTTTATCAACTAACAATTTGAACTTATTTTTTTCATAATGCATAGATATTACTTAGAAAAATCACTAATACAGATTTATTACAATGTGTTTTTAATAAATAGTGTAACATTGGAATTATGTAAAGTTGTCATAATAATAAGAATTGGACAATTTATGCTGGACTATGTAATAGAATATTTGATTGACACTTCTTTAATGAATTTTCTATTTTGTTCTATAAGGAAAAAGGCTGAAACAGAAAAAATATTTATTATAGTGTTCTACATTAGTATAATAATTATTTACATTAAGTTACCTAACCATTCATACTCATGTAGGAGTGAAAGAATGTGTGCCAATAATACTCGATAATTATTTACCAAAAGGATGTAAACATGGATGATTAAGTAATCTTGATTTTGCTCATAATTAAAAATATATTAAATGTTGGAATTTAGACAAAACAAAGTTTATAAGAAAATAATAAATGGATCTGAATACTTGCAAAAGTTGCTTATAATGTCCATTATAAAATGCTAAGAACATTGGAAGTTATTACTGTTTCTTTTGCCAAAGTTATGTTTAACCTGCAAGAATAATATTTATACATTTCAATGTTTGTTATTTGTCTTATCACTGTGAACTACATGTACATTTTCATTTATTCAAAGTTTCAAATATGAACTAAAAATATAAAAAGGTAAAAAAGAAAATTACAAAGAGAACTTTCATTTTAATGACAGAAGGTTTGATATGCATTTCTTCCTGCATATGATAGATATACAGATATATTTATTTATTTATTCATTTATGTTTATTTTGACATTAATTTTTATTATTATTATATATTTGTGTATCCAATTTCCTCTAGAACTTCTTGGAGAGTTTGGTATAAGTTATACTAAACCTGTAATATTTTCTTTTGTTATATTATGTAAATATTATATATTCCTGTGCTCATATTATTTGTGCAAAATTAGATGCTTTATCATTATTCATTAATTAATAATAGTAAACAGATACATGAAAACACTTAAGCCAGTATTGCTGAATGGTTAAGCTTATTTAATAGTATTTACACTAATTTGAATTTCGATACTCATATTTTTTCAAAAATATTAGACTCATTCATAATCTAGTTAATGCTAATATTGTATGATGTGATTTAAAAATAATTTTTATACAAGATCATATATTCACATGTGTGTTCGCTATCAGAATATATTGTATAAGAGTTAAATTTATGCTTATTTGTTTCTTATCAGTTGCGGCTGGTATCATAACTAAAGATTGTAAAATACAAGAGTTTATCTTTTATGGATTTGTTTTATATGAAATGTGTTGGATGCTCTTTGAGTGGAGAAGTGATTGAGAATATGACCATGATATTCGGTTTGAGTAACATTCATTTTATTTATTTATTGAACCACAGATGGTAGTATTTCTTTATTTTGTAGTATGCAATGTGATAATTATATTTCTTAAAGGGGAGTGATAGTTGCCCCATTTTGTTCAGGATTAGTCAGATAAGTTCCACACCATTTGTATTAGAAGAGTTGATAAGTACTATATTGGCGAATTAAATCAATGTTTGGAGTTGTTAATCCCCATGCGCACATATATAAATAGTTATTTGACATCATTTTGCTTTCCCTTTCAATTCCACGTATTTATCGTCATGTAATATGTTAGTTATTTCAGATAAATATTTCAATAATTTTGGTAGTTCATGGTACCATCTGTATTGCGAAGTTTGTTTATTCCACAAGTCAACCGATATCGGGAAATATAATCAATAAAATGCGTTGTGATTGTGAACCATAAATGGGCACACATTCAGACATATAATACAACTAGAGATATAGAAAAGATGATAGCTGGAATTGTAAGTTCTGAGTAATTTGTCAGATCATATCACATATTATCATTATTTCATTCAGCATTATTCATCCTCCCAGTATAAATGTAATATTGTTTTACAAAACTTTATTTTATTTAAGGCTAGTTAATAAAATGATTATTTAATTTCATATAACAGATATAGATTTGTAGGCATATGGAAATAATCTAAATGACATTAATTGATTTTTTGTCATCGTTTTCTTAGTTTATTAAAAGCACAGAGTGGGAATACATGATTTGAATATTAGTATATGAATATGGAATTATTTTTTTGTTGCTAATAATTTAACTGATAAAATTGTAAATGTTATTGAAACAACATATGAGAGGAAGAACCTCCAAATATTAGGTGTTATTTTGTGTAATTTAAATGTTATTTTATTGTATCCAAGTGTTATTTAGTCAAGTTTGTAATCAATGTAAATTACTGTTAAATCATCATCAATGTGTCATAAAAGAATGTATCTTATAATAAATGTTTTGTTAAAGTAAGACTTCCTCTGAATTATTTTATCATATGTGTTTGATTGACCATTTTCATGCACACATATGTTCAAAATAATATAACTATAATATTTGTCAATTTAATGGTATATGCAATATACCTCGATAACACTGAATTAACTGATCTAAAATTGTAAATGCCAAGAATAGATTATATCTTATTTAAAATTATATCACTTGTCAGTTTAACAATATATGCCATTTATTTAAATAATACAGAACTAATAGATCCAAGCACTATAATGCCAAGATGTAATTTTACCTCATTTAGAATAGATGCTGATATGAGATAAAAATATACCCGATTCTTATCATTGTCTATCCATTATTTTATTGTAATAGATGTCAATTTCACAATAGTCCTCATAGAGTAATAGTCATATTATATTAGGATTGACTTGTTGTTCCTCTAGAACCCTGAGATTAGTTCATCATATCATAAACATTGATATAGCTGTTCAATCTAAATTAAATGTCAGTAGATTGATTATTGTTGCAGTGATCCCCAAGCATATTACATGAGTGGCATGATTGGTCTAGCATGTACTTGGATGATGAGAGAATTGAATGTATCATGATTTAAGTTACTCCACAAATTGCTTTCTTTTGATAACTTAGTAAATGCTATAATATAATTAAATAAACACTATATAATTGTTGCCTATAAATGCTTCTCTCATCCCATTTGCATTCTAGATGACCACAATACCCTATAACCCCAACTGAGCTAAGCTGTAAATTAATAGTTCAATAAGAGTCTTATCAATAAGTATAGTTGCAATCTATATTATAAATTTATTCTATCATGTATAGAATTGGCGCTTGGGTATTTATTTGTGCATAAAGCATTTTGTTGATTATATATATATATATATATATATATATATATATATATATACAAAATGCTATATATATATATATATATATAGCACCCATAAATAAATTACAATTATATCATAAGTATTGTTTTTTTAAATAATAATAATATAGTTATTAAAACTAAATTGAGGGGTCTTATTTACATATATTTTTTTGAATGTGCATTTACTTATACCTTCACTAAAGCTATACAAATAACATAAAACCTAATTACATACTTTATTTTCAAAATAAAATAAATAATAAAATATCTGACTTTCATTGCTATTAAATGCTATCTGGGTGATTTTTTTATTAACTTTCTTTCTTATAAAAACATAATAGTGGGCTTGTTACCAAGAAATTGGGATCTGTCTAATTGTTTTGATGTTTTCAAAATCAGTATTATTCTTTAGTATGATGTAAAATTTTGTAAAGCTTTTGTCATTATGCTCAGAAATTATTTTATTATACAGAATATTGCACATCACATTTGGAAAATATAATAAAGAAATAATATGAGGAATATGCATTTGACATAAACTGCAGAAATTGTACTAATAAGATAATCATATATGGCTATAAGCATGTTGAAAAATTTGTTTACAATTTTAACTTTTTTTCTAACATGATTGCATTTAGTGTTCATATAAAAAAAATGGTTGCAAGAACATAAAATTTACAAATTTTAAAGATTTGGGAAATTGATTACTTATATTTCTGTTTGTTTGTTTGTTTACATTTTTCATTAGGTGTTGTATAATTAATATTGTGTATAATATGTTTATTTCCAATTTTATCACAATCATATATAGTTTTTTTCTTCTTTACTTTTTTAAGGAACATTTTTTAATTTGTTTGTTTTTATTATTTCCTTATATAAATTACTATAGTTTTTTATGAAGTGTTATGATGACACTGCTAAACTATATATTGAAATATATTTTCTTCAGCCTTTAAGATCATTATTTATGGTTGTTTACCACTAAAATTTTTAATTAAACTGCTCTAGTCAATTACTGACATTTTCAGATTTTTTGTGCCTTATAAATTAATAATAAAATTCTATTGATTATAAAATAAAAAACACCTGAGAAAAGTAAGGGTTGCTAATTGGTTGATTTCTTGAGTACAGTTATTGAGAACCATTTAATCTATTCTTTGAAACAATCAGAAAAAATGCATACTTATTGAAATTATTAAAAATACATTGATGATTTTTTTTCCAAATAATTTCACTTTTAAAAATACAAATTAAGAATCATGAATTAATGTTATGTTGGAAGCAGAAAAATTATGATTTGATTTTCTGTCAAAAAGATTTCAAACTGTGTCGAATCTGATTTTGTATGTTAATATAATGTAACGAGACAGCGTTACATCAGTATTAAATCTAGGAAGCATAGATCAGAACGGGACAAATCGATAAACACACACACACCAGCAAGCAACCTAAAACACTCGTAATTTATTTTCGTAACTTGTAATAGTTTTTTTTTCTCTCTCTAAATACATTTATAAAACACATTGATAAAATACAGACGGTAAACGTCTAATTAAATGATTAAAACTTTTAGATAATAAAAAATAATAATAAATATAATTTGCTCTCCTAAATAATAAAATATAATACGCTCTCCTAAATAGTAAAATATAATTGTCAATCAAAAACACCACGGGATATTTAAAAATGTTTATTTTAGAAATATAGTTTTAACTAGAATAAAACTTATAGAAAAGATTTGAGGAAAAGATAAAATGCTCGACTTCTAAATTTAATATAGCTTGTATTGTTCTGGTAAAACACACGCACACACGCATGCATTCGAGGTGTGAAGGAATAAGGTTGGTTGAGTGAGATTGCAAAATGAGATTGTCTCAAAATAAATATTGCCTTTAGCACAAAGAGTGAGTGAACAGGTACCTCAAACGCGGACCTGAACGACAACTCCAGGAGTAGGGAACTCTGGGGGTAGATTGGATCCCAAGATATGGACCAACCCTTATAAATACCAGTCAAAACCTATTCAAGGGTTCGATTCGATTCATTTCGATTGATACGTTATCATTGCTGTTGTTATTTTTATTTTCCGACTCTCTGTATTCCAAGTTATCACCTGCTCATTTTATTCCGATGCTTATGCTTTTATTTTAACGATAGAGTTGTTCTGAATTAGCTTGATTTATTCCTCAGTATTTAAGATGATCATTATGAAATTAATACCAAGAGCGTCGATTGTCATGAGGGGCTAATAAACCCTTCAGCGATTGATCGGCGCTCCGCTACTGAAATATCTCCAAAGCTATGAAATTTCGATAACATCGTCGTGTGAAGTTAATGCTCCTAATAATAGAAATGTTCCGTGAAATACCCAAACTCGTCCAGACCAATCGACGTTCGTTGCAACCAAGACAAATCCTAGGTAAATATGTTTTATATTATGTTCACTCACTCAATTTATAAACTCGTAAGGCAATCTCGTAATTAACCAACATAAATTTGCACAAACAAATCTTGAAACTTTCCTCATCATGATAATTTATCTTTGATATAGAACTTTGTAAACATGAACTTTGAACCTAAGTGAAGCTCAGGAAAGATAATATATTTTCTCAAATAGAAAGGAACTTTATCTCGTTATTCACATTATGTTATGTTTAATTATGATTCTCTGTGAGCGTGAATGTATGTGCGCGTGTGTAATAAATCAATTAATAATGTTTTCTTTTCATATTTAATAAATTTGTTCAATATCTAATCAAGTCGAGCATTTCTCAAATCTTTTCACACACACTCAAACCGTAGCTTATTTATTCTTTAATGACTTATCTTTGAAGTAGATTTAGTTAAATTTAAATTTCTTTTCAATTTATTTACTTTATTAATTATGTCAACATCGTGCCGTAAGTCACGATGTTTCTTATTTAACCTTAGTTAAGATAGATGTAAGAGCGGGCGGGTCTATAATCAATCGAAGTAAACGTCAAATAATTATGTTATATACGATGTATCGGGGGGATGAACTTGTAAGCCTATTGTTCGGGGCGTAAACGAACCACCTCATTGGTCAGTGACAACCAATAAATAAATCTTATGCTGTAGTTGACTAATTAGAAAACCATGCTGATTTTTCATTAGCGGACAATGCGTCTTTTCCGGGAGGAGTCGTCTTCGAAACAATCATGTAACGACCTTGAGAAACCTCATTGGTCCATGCTGGGAGTTTTTGAGCTAGTGGGTGGGATTAGACTTCGAAATCGTTTTGACATGATGTAAGGTGATGCGAGTAATTAAAATCCACTTAAATAATCGTATCTGGCGCCCCCTTATGTGGATAGCGAATAACTGTCGATATAAGAAAACAAATAAAGCCTTACGCTATGTCATGTTTATTTCGAAGCCCGTAATCTCGGTTATATAGATGGTGCCCGGTTACAATAATAAATATAAGTGCAACAATCAATTTTGCACAAATATTTCATAGAATTGTTATATTTTCATAATAATTTGTTGAGATTTAAAAATTGGAATTGATTTAACAAATATTTAATTAATTTATTTTTTTAAAAATAGCATTATGAGAAAAAAAAAAGCAATACAAATAAAACTATTGTTTTCATAACATATTTGACATTTTTATATTTGAAAAGTCATGTATGATTTTAATTTTTTTTTTATAAAAAAGATAATTTTGCATTTTCCCATCACCATTTTGCCTTAATGCCAAAGAGATTTGATATTCTACTGAATCATGATTGTTAGTTAACGATGTCTCCCAAAAATGAAATTAATGTATTGTTATTGAAGGATGTCACCCAAAAATGAAATTAATGTATATTTTATATTCGTTTTTGATTAAATTTATTTTTTGATATTAATGTATTTTTTAATTTTTACTAATTATCAACCAATAAAACTTTGCATTTTTTATTCAATAATAATCAAAAAATCTTTTTAACAATCAAAGACCTGTCATTTAGTTACTTTTAATAGTCAATAAATTTTACAAGCGCTGTGTAACA
Source organism: Epiperipatus broadwayi (assembly GCA_028023455.1). Taxonomy (NCBI): domain Eukaryota; kingdom Metazoa; phylum Onychophora; class Udeonychophora; order Euonychophora; family Peripatidae; genus Epiperipatus; species Epiperipatus broadwayi. The sequence goes on along the minus strand of JAQFVV010000118.1, from coordinate 1,749,496 downwards.
AACTAAATCACACATTTCTTACAAGTACCATTCAACATTGGTGTTTAATCTGCAAATATATTCTTGCCCCAACCACAAGGTGGAGACTTTAAAGAAATAAGAGCAGTGATTTATTTTCAAATTCAAATGTAATTCTATGAGCCAAATTTAATGTCTAGAAAGAGAGCTGAATTTAAAGTGAATGCTTTATAAATTCATTCTCATTTTTAGACACTTAAAAGTGGCTCAATGTAATTACATTTGAATTTGGAAATAAGATGAATACTTATATTTGCTTAATGTATTTATCTTGTGGCTGGGTCTCCTTGCAGATTGAACACTATTATTTAACGTTTGTGGGAGGAAAGAATGAATATTTTCTATTTGTTGTTTATTTTTATGTAAAATGAATCTTAATTAAATAGAAATTAGATCGTAACGTGTGTTGTATAGTTGATTTCTGTAGTTTTAATAATATAAATGTTGTTGTTATTATTATTATTTTGATTTGCCAATACTAATTGTAATTGCACTTTTCGATGAGAGACGTTTTATAGTTATAAAAACATTATATAAAAATTACTTATTAAATTAAAATTGTTTTTCCTATTATATTCATATTTTCAATTTATTTTTAGAATACTTTAATTCTATAGAAAATGAAAATTTAGTTTTGGTTACGTTGAATAATATTTGTATTTTTTAAATATAAACATGGTTTATGTTTACAATTAAAATAGTATTTGTTTTCAATATATCAAAAATTTTATTATACAATACAATATAAGAATAATTGAATAAAAATTGTGTAAGTTATAGTTTGTATTTATTATAATTGTAATCGACACTTTTTTACTACTATCTTAAATATTTTATTTATCTACTTAACAATCCTGTACAGTGCGTTTTTCCTTAGAGAGTAAGAGTGGTGTTTGTGGTGGTGGTGGTGGTAGTGGGGGGGGGGTGTTGAAGGATAGAGAAAAAACTTATTATTCTATTTTGATGTCAATAATATTATAAAATGAATATCATTTTTAAAACATGTGATGAATAATTTTAAAAATAATAAAAAAAAAATTAATGATTGCTATAATGGATATTTGAATGTTAATTGAAATAGTGAGTAAAAATGCTCAGTTGGTTACATTGAAGTGCAACTTAATGGATCATGTAATGTTTAACAATCAACCAGTTCATAGCCATTCAGTACAAATGTTTCATGGTATATATCAGAGATCATCAACTGACAATTGAGCCAACTATATTTTTTAACATAATAAACAAAGCCCATTCCATACAAATACCAATATTATGAGTACATCGAATTTAAAGCATTAAATATACTTTCAAAACTAGTTATATCTTTAAAGCATTATTATACTAAAAATATTATTTTCATTATATGTGCAATTGCTATGACATGTACACAAAAATTTCAATATCATCTATATTTTATAGTTATGTCATTCTTAGTCTAAGTTATTGATGGGAAACCTATTACAAGCTGTCTGTATTTGTAAGATCAATAACATTTATAACATCAACCTAAGAAATATTATAACAATATAATTAATAATTTGCACTCAAAATAAATTATTATAATAATAAAAATAATTTATATGAAGAGTTGTGCTTTCCAAACCAATGACAATAATTTAAATGTAGTTAAAGATTTTTGTGTAGAAATAATTTAAAACTAACAGGAAATATGCCTATGTTATTGAAAAGAAATGTTTCTAATAAATGGGTTTTACCAGTTTTTTATTTATGGATCTAAAACGTGGACACTTAACAGAAAAGCAAAACAAAGACTTCAAGACCACTCAACAAAATATGGAGAGATGCATGTTAGGAGTAACAAGAAAAGATTAAAAAGAAAATGCATAGATAAGAGAACAAACATGTGTTATTAATATCATTGAAAGAAGTAAGTGATTGAAGTGGAGTTGGACTGGATATATTGTTAGAAAAGATGATAATAAATGGATAGTTGTAATCTTAAGCTGAATTCCAAGAGATTGTAAAAATCCTAAAAAAAAAAACCCACATGTGAGATGGATGCATGAAACAAAAAATTGTCTGGGGTGACATAGAAATGAGATGCTAGAGATTAGTGAATATGGATTGAACCTGTAGATAGCTTCATTCTGCAATATATCAATAATGATTGAAAGTGATGATTTAAGGAATTATGAATGAAAGCATTTAATCACTTCTACTATCTCATTTTTCACAAAGATGTAAAATGTATAATATTCAAATTCTGAATTGTGAATTATGATAATCCAAGGCTCACATGATAAATTTTAGCTTCTCACAGTTAATTAAGAGGATTTATTTGAATCTAGCTATATACGCATTGGATTGTCAAAATTCGAAATTTATTAATTAACTGTTATTTAGGATTTTATCTTAGTTAAATAAGAAGCTAATAAAATGTATTTAAATAATATTATTTATCATATTTCAATTTATGCCTAGAGATTTGGATCTATCTAATACTGTATGCTCAATGATTGACAATAAAGTATTAGTGGATTAGGACTGTAATGGTATGTCATTGTGCACTAATTTTGGCCATTCTAAATATTTTTAAATAATTAAATTTAACATATGTGTCTGATAAATAACATAATAATACTATTAAATAAATTAATATTTACTTTGTCATATAATAATCATAATCATTTGAACATGTAGTGGCAGGATCTTATTATTTTTGAATATTAATAGAAGATATTGCAATTTTCTCATATAATGATATATCCAGATAATACATTTAATGAGATTAAAACTTGTTCTGAGTAATTTTAAACAGATAACGATTTATATCCCAATATTATCTCTGAAGAAATGAAATAAAATCGTAGTATAAAGTTAGAACAATATTGAAATTTTTACAAATGTGAACTACAAAATTATGGATTTATTTTAAATATTACTTTTTGTATTAATCAATAAAAATAAATGTGATTAACAAAACTACAATAATTATTACAGATTGTCATTTTTACTACCTTCAATAAAGTATTTTCTTAGGTCCTTTTGAGTAACGTGTTTCCATTCAAAAATAATTTATTATTAAAGATTTCATGCCATTTAAAGAATCAATAATCATCATAAATATGATTTCTGTTGGAAGTAAAATACAAAGAGCTGCCATTCTTTAAAGAGATATTTATAAGTTGCTTTTTATGACTTTTCAAAGCATTCAACAGATTAATAAAGAGGTTTTGTGACAAATCTTGTGAATATTAAAACTATCTCTCTCTCTCTCTATATATATATATATATATATAATCATATGAGAAGAAAAATTGTTGGAAATGTTGCAAAAGCTCCGACATTTGAAGCACACGTGGTGTTAATAGATGTATTCTCTAGTTTCAACTTTGGTTTTAATTTTTACTATCTTCAAATTTGGAATAATTTATATACAGCTTTATGAAATTCACATCAATCTATAAAATAGATTTGATAGTAAAATGTTTAATTTGATCCAATTACTAGCATACTAATGATTTTAATTTTTAAGTTTATAGATTTACAAAATGTTAATGATTATATTATTCTTGCTGATTCATGGGATAAAATAATAATATTTTTAATATTTTGATTGAAAAAATATAAACAATTTATGTAATAAAAAATGTTCAAAAAATTAATGAAGTTTATTTTCCAGCAGTGGGCAAAATAATCATAGACACATAACTCAGTTACCTATTATCTTATGAATATAAGTCATTAAAATATCATGGTAGGTTTTAACATGAAAAAGTGATACAAATATTGAAACACAAATCATATCTCTATGTTACATGAAAGAGATGAAAAACAGAGTATTTACTTATAGTAGTAAAGTATTTTAAGGAAATTAATTACATTATTATAAGATTGTATATCACATTTATTGCATTAATGTGCTATATGGTTACACAACTGATGTATTGTAAAGCAACAGAAATAAAATATTTAAGATATGAATTTTGGAACATTGATGGCTTAAATATCATACATATATTTGTCCAAATTGCTAAACATTTAAGCACCAAAATTAAATTTGTTACAATTAAAGATATATAATTTTTCTGCCATTTTTGAAGTAATATTAATATTCTTCTTATTTATTACCTTCTATGCATTAATGCTATTAACAAATATGAATCAACTACATAAATTTGTATTAAATTACAAAGTAGCTTTAATTACATAATTAAGTTACAATAATTAAACATTAAAAATTAAAAAATTAAAAATAAATAACATATAAAGGATTAGGAGACAAAAAATAATATATTGGGCTTATTAAGTAAAAAACGAAAAAAAAAAACAATAACATAAATTTAGGATTTAATTTAATTATAAAGCTATATGTAATATTTTGTACAATTGCAGTTAGTTATAAAATATGTATGCTTTAGATATAATTATAATATAATATATTATTTCTGTTTAATCATGTGCATTTAAATAATTTTGTAGCTCTGAGAAAGATGGGTGGACTCTCGAAAATGTAAGAAAATTAAACAAATTGTAAAAACACGTTGTAGTGATTAAAATGAAAAGAATAATTATGTATAATAACTATAATTTTTGGGTAAATGGTCAGTTTTTTAATTCTGTAGTTTAGTCAACAATCAAGAATTTGTCATAAAATTAATATATGGAGAGAGATTGATTTGTGTAAGTTTACACTGAGTTACTATAAATATGAAATATTTGTTTAATTACAGATATTTATCAGATATGTTGTTACATAAATGTATTCATTTGCAGTGGCATATTTTTGTTTTATCACTGTTGTAATGTGAATATATATTACTTTTACATAATATGAAATATGAATATTGAAGCATTAATGGGTGATATACAACATACACAGCTAACATGTCCAAGTTCTAAAATCAAATTGGTGGCAATTAAGGCACATAAATAAGATTTACATTATTGTTCTACTGTGAATAAACAGGATTTTCAAATCTTTTTAACTAACCTTAACAATCAAAATTTCCTCATAAAATGCATTTATAAGTAGAGAGATTACTTAGTGAAATTTTAGAGGGAGTGATTATTCAAAATTTATTACAATTTTTGGATAAATATGTTGCAAGTATGAATGATTTAATTAATTAATAAGTTCTGTAATTACTTAAACTATAATGGCAAGAACCTAACATTATTTTTTCTTAGACTTCAAATGTATGAAATTTTTGTGAAGGTTTATGATAAAGGATATTTCAGTTGTATTTATATATTGGACTATTTTTATCATGTAATATAAGTAGTGGATATCTTTAAAAAATAACTTTAATTAAATATTCCAAGTACATTCAACTATTTGTAACAGCACACAAGTTAATATATGAACCATGTTTCAAGATATATTATTCTCCCCTTTTCATCATGTGTTGCTGTTTGACAGATTAGTGGCAGTACTCATTTGGAAATTGAACCTGGTCCCTTAGATTAATGAATATTTAATTGAATTTTAAGGTAATGCTCTAATCAACATAGAATTTGGCAGGGTTGCTCTGTTGGTTAGGGCATTACTGTAAAATTTAATAGTCAAGAATGTCAGGGTCCAGGTTTAATTCCTAAGATAGTACTATCACTGGTCATGTCAGCATCACCTGAAAATGAGAGGATGATAATGTCTCTTGATACATTGTCCATGTACTAACCTGTGTGCTATTCCTTATATTAGATGATGAAATATAATGTTCTTTTTACTAAAAGCAATCAAAAAATATGTACACTTTTATTTTTCTTTCCAAAACCTTTATTTTTTCTATCATATATATATATATATATTGTACCACTCAAAAAACCAAAACCTTTATTTTTTCTATCATATATATATATATATATTGTACCACTCAAAAAACCACCACCACCTGAATGCAAGTCAGATCCAAACTCAGCTGAACCAAACTGAATTCAAACCCAACTCCATCTCAGATTAGTAGAAATCTTAATCAATGGCACAGTGTTATGCGCCAAGAAACTAGCTCAACAGTTGGTGAGGATCAGAGACCCTGAACTGACATTAATATCTGATAATAAACTGACAAAAATAATTTTAAATTGAATCATATGTATATGTTCGGATTGCCAACACAGACAGCGAGCATTAACATTTAAAATAATTATTGAATAAAAGATATAGAACTAAGAAACCAAGTGTGTTTAGAAAATATTTAATAATCATAATTTGTTTTGTTTGAATTGTAAATAATGATTATATTAATCACCTCTAGCCTTTAACAGAATTTATAATAATAATAATAAGAGTGACGGTCCTTATTATATGCCAATGAATATTATGCAATATTTGAAAGTCTATGTCTATACCCCCAACAAGGAATAAAAGGCAGATAAAGGTTTTCATTAGTAAAGGAAATTTTTACTCTAATTTTATACGAAAGAATGTGATATTTATTTTCACATTCGCAAATCCATTCATGAATAGCAAGATATGTATTTTAGGACATAACTTTAATCTTTATTGGAAAACTTATTTACTGAGAATTTGTTGGACTTTAATTTAAATCACTTCATCATGAATTACGAGCATCAGTGCGAGCTTTACTGGAACAGAGAGGTAACGGTGCTGACGAATTATGAGCTATAAAGTGAATTGAAAGATGATAGCTAGTCGATGATCGAAGTCCTATGGTGGCCTGTGTCTGACAAGTCTTATGCCCTTTGACTAATATGAACAGGAGAAGAAGTGCTTTCTTCCTTGATAATTTAAAATAACAGAAATATTGTCACCGACCAGCCTATCGGAGCGGAAGATTGCCCTACGTCAGCAACATTTGAAGATGATGACTTGATAGTCATCATTTGAATGCTAAAACCCATATAGAATGCTCTACATGATGACTTGATCAATTTAATTAAAGTCAAATGAGCTTTTAACTAAGATTATTTTAAAGTATTTGTAAATCATATTAATTATGCCCCAATCATCGTGCCCTTCCTGAATCTTAAATAACAAAGTTGAATTAGAATATATTTGATCATTTATCAGCCCTTTTGCAATAAAAACATTTTAAGATTATATATGAATAAATACATATTGGTGAATACAAAAAATAGCTGGGGTATACATTAAAAATGGAGCTAATAATTTATTATTAGCCAATTATAAAATAACACACATTTAATAATTTCTTTCGACTCGATAATTGATAGAACGGTAAATCTAGTTCTACTGGGTGAGAATTACTATTAGAATTAATATATTATTATTTGCACAAGGCAAAGAAAACAAAGGAGATCATCGAGTCAAATGATTATTAGCATATAATTAAAAATAAATGACATTAATAAATTACACGATATATATATATATATATATATATATATATATATATATATAGTAAATGAACCATCAAGTAAGAAAAGAGAAAGTTTAAAGACTAGAGATTGAGAGAATTTATATAAATTTAAAGATAGCATAAATAAAAAGGGTTTCACAGAGTACTACATTTATAGAATGAAAAGAGCTCTTAAGGGAAGTGTAAAATAAAGTTTGGAAACTGGCCAGAAGGTAAGGTTTATTATGAAAATATATTACCCATTTCTTCCAGGGCTTGTTCCCTTAGTTTACACGTCCAAGTTGGTAAAAACATAGGCATGCATTCGGTCGATTACTTGAACAGCATTTTATTTGATTTTGGCAGCATGATTTGTCTGGAAAAGATTCAGCAGCTCCATTGAAGATTTTCAGGGGACTTCAGGAACCTATAGCCAGATTCCTGATGTTTAGCCCCTTACCATGATCAAAACACTATTTAAAATGCACAGTGTTTACTGCATTTCTCTACAACAAAGATGGCTTCTCTTTCCAAACTTTTCAGAGCTATATATACTGTCCTCTGATGCCTTTAGGCTAGCGCTTCTTTCATTATTAATGTTTTTAGATTTACTGGTTGTTTTTAGATACATTCCTTCGATAAGGCTTTCAAACTCATTAACTTGAATTCATTTTCTAATTAGAAAATGAATTCTTAAAATCAGAAAATGATTTTAATTAAGAAATCCTTATCTTTTTTTCTAATTAATAAAACTTTAACTGTTGTTTTGGAAAAAGAAAATCTGAAAGCTTATCGAAAGAATGTAGCTTTTAATCAATAAAACTTTAGCAAATTATTTAAAAATAAAATCAAACATTCCCGACGCAATGAAACTTTCGAACAATTATATATATTTAAAATTTACAAATATATACACACAATCCACGCAGGTATAAAATATAAATTCATGAATAATTCTATCATGAATTTATTAATAGAATTGATCAATTTAAAACTGAAACTAATTAATTTTAATATGCATTTATGAAATAAGTTATTCTTTATGGAAATTAGTGTGGATTGAATGTATAAATCCCCATTGCATCGGAAATTTAAGGTTAGTACTAGGGTTTGAAGTGGGCTTATGGCTAGATGTCATGAAGCTAGCATCGAACTCAGATCCGACTGCTTCAATATATATATATATATATCAATATTCACTAGAATAAAAATTACAAAATTTTAAAAAATGCCTGTATAAAATTAAAGATTAAAATTCTTTGCTATAGCTAGCTTTGGTGTATTCTACCATCTTAAGAAGCAATATGTTAATATTTAAATATATATATACACATTTACTTGTTTATTACAGCCAGCATTTTGACCAACTTATTTGTATAATTATCAATGCAATTATTAATAAAATGGAAACATAAAAAATCCATCTATCCCTATCATAAATAATAATGACATTTTATTTTCTTTATCAATACATCTTTTTTTACATATACTACATTATATTTACATTACTTTTACTTGTTTTTTTCTCACCAAATTTTTCTGCACTTTTTTATCTATACATTTCTTTTTTAAACAAACCACAAATATTTTTAACTTTCATTTTATACCTCTTAAATTAATTACTTTAAAACAATACCTTTTCTTACAAATATATTCTTTACTATATCATTTACATAATTTATTTTATTCAGAACAGGTTTCTTTTATATACATATATATGTACTCTTCTTTATCATTCTCTGTTTATATAATCTTACTTTTTCCAACATTCTTATCTTAAAACGTATAATATGTCCAAATTCCTTATTGTTTATGTTAACTTTGAATTTTTATTACTTAAATATTGTTTTGACCTTGTCCCTAATTTGTTCTTTGTTTTAATTTTTTTAATTTTTTTTAGAAATTTTTAAAATACTATTCAAGTTATAAAAATTCAAAAGTTAACAATTTGGACATATAGATTTTAAGATAAGAATGTGGGGAAAAAATAAGGTTATATATTGAGAGAATGGTAAAGGAGAGTTTCTAAGTATATAAAGAAACAAACCTGTTCTGAATATAATAATTATGTGAATGATATATTTTAAGTAAAGAATAAATTTGCAGATAAAGGTATAGTTTTAATGTAATTACTTAAAAGATATAAAAAGTAAAAGAAAAATATTTATAGTTTGTTTTAAAAAGAAATGTATGGATAAAATAAAGGAAAAAGTTTGAGGAAAAAAGAAACAAGTAAGTGTAGTGTATATATAATGTAGTATATGTAAAATGATATATTGATAAGCAAAAAAAAATGTTATTGATTTTTATGATAGGGTAAATGCATATTTCATGTTTATAATTGTATTGATGATATTATAAAGATGTAAATATGTATTTTGTAGATCCTTGAAAATGACTACAAATAAGGTGGTTGAAACGTTGGATGTGGAAAACAAATTAATATATATATATATATATATTCTAGCCTTGATTATGTGTATACTCACAGTATACATCATGTGTCCACGTTGGTCGCCATAATCTAACCTTGCCTTTGTGCATCTTCACTTACAGGCAATATGATATTAAATAAAGTGGGTTAGCTCAGTTAATGATTATGTTTGGTTTGATCTAAATAATTAATAAATAAAATATTCTGCATTAATATTAAATGTTCCACTAGCTCAAATTCAAAATAAAAATAAGGTTCTGTTTATAAAGTAAATTAAATAAGTATTTAATTATATCATGAGACTTAGAAGTGAAAATACAGGTGACAAGAAAGATTACATTGAGCCAATATCCCACAGGATACTACCTCAATGGCACAAGATTACTATCCCCCTTATTACGATTTCAATTAACAAACTTATAGTATTCTTATGACTTTAATAAATCCTACACTTTAAGATTAAACTAACAATTAAATCTTAATCTCTTATCTACTATAATTTATCTCAATAAAAATCTTAGGTTCATAAAACTATTCTAAGTTAATTTAAAAATCACTGTAGTAAAACATGAGAAGAGATTTTTATATCATACTCTACTACACATAAACTAATAATAACAAATAATAATAATATTTTTCATTGTATAAACTAATTCTGTATATCCCTTTTCTTTTCACTATAATTTTATTATCTTAATAATAAAATAATAAAATACTATCACATAATCTTTTATTTCCATATAATAATGTAAGAAAAATGTGGTAGTATTTATAATCTGACAAATAAAAGTGTGTGGCAATGGATAGCATATAATTCAATGTACCATTCTGATAACTAATTTATGACTATAAGATATTGTAAAATATGATTACTTAATTAAATGAGCACCAACAAAATATTTGAATTCTTAAAATAATTCTTTATTTATCTTTGTGCAAAAATTATATGTTCATTTCTATTATTCTGGGTGTATTGTGTGGTCTCATGCAGTGTAGTGGGAGAAATAAACAATCTAGACACACAGATTTTTGAAAACAAAATTAACAAAGTTGATTATTAACCATAAAATAAAATAAACAATTTATTTACAATATTTACATTGGATATCCTCACTTTACACCGTTTTACTTTTTTTTTTTTACTTAGTTATTAAAAAACAATTTAGAATTATTTTATGTCTATATTCTGACTTAAGACAATAATAATAAAATAATACCATTTTATTTATCTCTTTCTAATTAAACTTATGATAAATTACTTTTATTTATTTTTATTAAAATATATTCTATCTTTAAATATTATTTAATTATACCTTTATTTCTAAAAAAAAACATCCATAGAAACATACTATGGAAAACATAAAAAATAACATTATTGTGAGTATGGATTTTCTTAAAATTAAACAATTTTCATCTTGCAATGTCAAAAGATGTTACATAAAATATCTATCTAATAATTTATTACTATATTTTGTGGATATTATTGTTTACTACACTATGTTTATTAAATATAACATATTCCCATTTAGCATTACTTTAATACTATATAAATGTAATTGCTGATATGTTCCTATTATTTGATAAATACAAAATTATATCTATGCTTATTATTTATATCATTTTACTTTATAACATTATATTTTTTAAAAATATGCAATACCTATTTTAAAACAAAATAAAGCATTTAAAAGTTATTTAACATTTTGAAGAGCAACTTTGTTTTATATACTTTATTCTTGAAATTTTATTTTATTTCCAAAATAAATCCAAAAGACATATCTTATAATTCTTTTTTCCTTTTAGGATTCATTGGATTTTCAATTCTAACATACAAATTCTACTTATTCTAAGTAAATGAACTTATCTCATTCAAATTATAGCATATATTAAACTCTAAATTATCTATTATTTATTTTCAAATATATCAAACTGAATGATGTAATTACATTGGAAATCTAAATAGTGAATAGATGAGTAGGAAGGGAAGAAAAACTAGAGTATAACTCATAGAATATATCAAAAATATCATGGTATGGTGTATCTACAAGAAATAAAGACATGACCTAGTCTAATGTCCTCCAATACATCAATGATGTCAAGCTATTCCTTCAGCTTTATTAAAACATCAATACTTAAAGAAAAATAGACACTGTCCAAAATAAATATACAATTACAGGGCTTGGTTAACTGCATTGCATATCCACTAAGATTATAAAATATTCTTCATATTCCCTCATCACTTCCTATTATAACATCATCTTGGGTTCATGTTTACCATAGTAATACCAAGTCACTATTCTATTCTTATTTCCTAAAGATTTATCACATCTTACATTGACAAAATAACTATCTTGCATATTCAAAAACAATAAATAAAATTCCTTTATAATTAGAGTGATCTCACTGATCCACAAGAAAAGTTTGCTTACTTCATTATTCTATATTCTAAAAACATATACAAACTAATCAGATAATACTTTGAACATCCAATAATATGAATTTTTTTAAAAGAATCATATACATATTTATTATCATGTTGTGTTATATTACTAGTATAAAATTATAGTATGCATATTCCCAAAATAAATCTTAATCTCATAATTTTTAAAAGTGCTGTCTAAAATGTGTTTACATATAATTAAAACATTTATACTACCATTCATTATTATTCATAGACAATCTAAAAAAAATCAAAATATACATCATAAAAATATCAATATTCATTAACTATTACCAAGTGATATTATCTTGTCATCACTTTTTGCAGTCTTGTTTTCCATCCACTAGATATAGCATTGCATACACAAAAATACATTTATACTTCTACTTAAAATTTTCTTATTTAAATTATTAAATTATTATATTATAGGATTTTAATATTATCAATAGATTAATGTTCATGTTCCTAATCTTATAAACTAGAAAATTTATATTTAAAATAAACAGTAATAAATGAAAATCATATTTGCATAACTTCAGCTGAAAAACGAATGTTTCTTTTTTATAAGTCCAGATATTCCCATTTTCTCTCTCAAAAGTTTTTATTTTTTAAAAGAAAATGTTCTCTTCAAGAGAATTTTACAATCTCCCCTTTTGCTATGATGACGAATAAGACAATATGTTTCCTGGAGTAGGTATCTTCCAAACTTCCGGCATGAAAATCTTAGGTTTTAAAAAAAAAATGAATAAAAATAATGACGTCTTTTAATATCTTGAAAACTTACATTAAAAACATCATCAATTCATCTTGAAAAAGTTATAGAATAATAGTTTATGGTTTCTATAGTCCAGAATGATGACTATTAAAACATAACAAAATTATAACTCTTAAAAAATAATTCTGTGAAGCTTCTATACTATAGTATTCCATATCTGCATATTGATGCACCATTTTCCATTGGCTTAGCTTAAATTATCCGGATAAATTATTGGCACAATCTTAAATATTTTTATAATTCCATATTTTATTTATTAACATGTACATTTTCTTTATAGGTTTCTTCTTCATGATAATTTATTATTATTTATTACATATTCAGAGGTTTTACTTGTCTTAAATTATCAGCTTTTAAAACAATTTTATATATGAATGCGTATAATTTATATATTGTTCAGGTTTTAATAATATACACTTTTCTAGAAAATCTTCATTAATCTTTACTTAAGATAATTTTCTTACAAGTATTTTAAATGTTACCTTTAAAAAAAATATAGCTTTTACTCTTATAACATGATATTTCCATAAATTTATTATAAAGTATACTTTTCCTATTGTTTATTAATACAGGACAAGGTTATCTTGTTATATAAAATACTGTGTCTTTACTTTAAATCAGTAAACAGTTTTCCCAACAAGTTTCCCCATACAATGTCCATAGAATAAATTTATTCATTTGAATAGTATCCGTGTTCAATATTATTGAAACTACATTAATAAATATTATACTCATTTTTAATGTATTGTAAGTTGAATATGTTTTTCTTATTGGTATATTCATTTTATTATTGTGAAGTTATAATTTAGATTTTGATGAATACTACTGATAACGAACTTTTAAAAATTAACAAGGCATATTAAATGAAGTTATTATTAATATTTTTTATTGTACACTCTCTTTTTGCAAAATACTTATTAAAAATAATAATAACCTATTAGCTTTTGCAAATAAAAGTATATGAGAGCACTAAAAAAATTGATTAAATAATAAAATTAAAATTATTATCACCTTGATAGCTTCTGATGTGATTCTGCAACCTTTAATACATTTTTTAAATCACCACTGAAACCCCCCGTGCAATCCGTATTTATATCCTAGAGAATATGTCATTGTATTGTTTGATTCTTACTTTTGGTTTGATACCAAATTTGCATAATGTTAGAAACTTATACAATTAAACTTCAAAATAAAAAATGTGACGTATTAAAACTTTAAAATTATTATTTAAAATATCACTTTTAAATCAATTATTACTTTACTAAATTAATTAAATACCTTTAAAATAACTTTTAAAACAATACTTAATAAATCTATCCCACTCTTAATATTTAATTTATCTATTTTTATTTTAACAAAATATTTAACTTTTTATTAACTGTACTCATCTTTATTACATTGTTTAAACATGTTATACGATAATTAACTTAATATTTAATATTTGCTTTTATGATAGGTAATAATTACATTCAATTCTATAATGCAATTTTAAAATATTTTTTGAACTTGACTAATCTAAATACTAGCAAGCAAGTGTGTACAACCATATATTATTATAAGAATCACATGACTGATATAACCAATACAGACATTATCCAATTTTCTGTTGGGAATAAATAATAAATTGCAACACTTGTCTTATTTAATAAAATAATACAATTATATAAAATTTGGAAGGATAATTTAGAAAATATAGAACTAAATATAACTTTCACTACCATAAAACCAACTTTTAAAATATACAATATTAATTATAATTATTAAGTATGATTTATAAAAATAAATATAACTTTTATTTAAATATATGGTTAAGTGTATTAAAATTGAACTTTTTAGACATACTTTTAAATATTTATAACTGTGTTATTTATTATGGCCAGCTTTTGCAACCATATGTAATAATATTTTTAACCATTTTAAGGTTATTCATTATACTTTTATGCACTATGTAATTTCACTTAGCTTTAAATTGTACTTTAAAATATTATTAATGCAATATAATCAACATATCAAGAGAACATATTCTAAAATTTAAAATTTTTAATAATTTACTGTGATGAACTATTTCTGACCTATAGATTAGGGCACAATTTATATATATGGTGATGTAAAAAATAAAGTTTTTGGAAAGAAAAAATAAGAATGTATATATTTTTGATTATATTTTTTGAATGGATTTAGTTAAAAAAAATATTATATTTTATAAGTCGTATATATTTTGAAAAAAAAAAGAAAGAAAGTGTATGCTGAATGGTGGTGATAATAAGTAAAATATATAGATAATGAAAATAGACCCATATATAAATACAATTAAAAAGTATGATAGTAATTTAATCTCTAGTTGCTAGATTGGACATGTGAAACAAAAGCAGAATTACATGCTTTTTAAAAAAGTAATATATAGAGAACATGTATATTATTTTCATAGGAGAAGTAGACCCATTTTTTTCTCATGTGTCATAGCATCTGCCGGGAAGCGAACCCGCTAACCCGGGATAACTGCTTGAAAAGCAGATATCGCTGACCTCTGACCACCAATGCTTGCCAAGAAGACGCATTTACATTACAAAGATACTTCAAAGTCACCGCAACTGCAACGTTTATTCTTTCATCAAAAGAATATAAATAATAATAAAAAATATGACGAATTATATCTATAAAGGGCGTAATATCATTAAGGAAAAAGGGTTTCATGTAGAAAATATTGAAAAATAAACTATGCAAAATGATAACAAAATTAAAAAAAACTATGTGTGGATAATATTGATGTATTTATATTTTATGGGTTGGCTTATATAGTTATCACAAAATTTATTTTAATATAAGTTTACATGCTTCTACTATCGCTTTCTCTTTTCATTTTGAAATTAAAATGTTTATATACTCTTTTATGAATGTCAGTTAACGATTGGAGATAGAATGAAAGCTATTTAAAATTTAATTTTAAAGTTGGTAAGCTTAAGCTTAAAGTTAAAAAAAAATAAAACAATTTAGTTCAGAAAGTAAAATGTTGAACTTTAATACTAAAGGTTCTAGATAACTCTTTATTCTATTTTATCTGTAAAGAATTAATTATACGATAAACAAACGCAACAATATAATATAAAACAATAACCAAGCTGGGTGCAATTATATAGATATATTTATTTTATATTTTTCAAAAATAAAACAAGCATTGAATTTAATAATTTTGCATTTTAATTATTGACTAATTATGTTACTTTAAAAAAAATTGTAATGTAAACATTCCTTTAAATTAAAATCAAAAAAATAACAATAAATTTGATTATATAATCTAATTATCAGTTCAAATGTGTTGTTTACCATAACATTTAAATTATTTTTTTATTTTTTTATTTAATATTTTCTTTCAATTGTTTCTATTAAAAAATAAATAAAATAAGATACCTTTCACATAACTGATTAATGTTGAATAGATTGATGAATACATTTAAATATTAAAAATAGCATATATCGTTATCAGTAATCTATTCATTATTAATAATTTCATTACTAGAAGTGCTTTCTGACAACATTTTGCCAATATTAGCAATACAATTTAAATAATTTTTGATCTTAAAAAATGTGAATATACATAATCGTATTATTAGTTAGTTGTTCAACAAATTGGACTAATGTGTCAATAATAACAAGTTAAGAATGAACCAACATTCATTAGCTGTGAAGTTCATTACTATACCATTGCATCGGATTACACAGAAAAATATATAATAAATGATTAGACATTCATTACGATTGATTTTGCATTTTGTAAAACATCAAGCTAATTGATGATTTTATCCATTCTTCTTTTAATATAATAAAAATAAATTACTGACCAGATGAAATTAGAGTATAATGTTATGTTATAATCATTATCAATTATCTTAATAATTCTGCATTATTATTATTCCCTGCTAAAAACAACTATAGACCCATGAAAACTGATTGCATATGTTCTCTTAAAACATACAGTGCTCACTAGGAAAATCTTTAAATAATTAACAAGGGAGCAAAGGTGCATCTGCTTTTAATCCCAAGTGATAGACAAGGATGTCACATTAACTATTATATATCCTTAATAGATTGCTACATAATTACCTTAAATTATTAAAACCTGTTAGAAAATAACTTGAATCTTGTATTTTAAAGTTTCAAATGTATATCTGGTTTAAGCTCCAAGTGATGGACATGGAAGACAAAGATATTAAAACCACTACATATTTATATAGATGCACTACATATTACCTCAAATTATGAAAAAATGTTATAAAATAATAATTAATTAAATTATCTATGAATAGATAGTGGGCTATTTATTTCTTCAAAATTTGATAAATTCATACATATCTCACTACAGTAAAAATAAATAATTCTATGATTAAATGTTTAAATGCTTGGAATTTCAATGAAAGACTTGGGTTGTGATTTATAGATTTTAAGATTTAAAGTTGCCATTCACCACTGCACCAAATCAAGTGAGTCATATCAGTAAAACAAGTCATACATAATGTAACATTGCTTTATATAAGTTTGTATTTACAAAAATAAAATACAAAGGGCATACCAATAGCTCAAACAATCTCTTAATTGATAAATGTGGTAGGATAGAGATTTTAAATATTTTTTCTTACTGCACTTATTAATTAAGTGCTTATTTGAGGTATTGGTATGCTGTCTGTATTTCATTTTTATATATAGAGTCACCTTTCTATTTTGTTACATTATTATATGGTTGTAAATAATATTCAACTTTCATAGAAATTTAAAATTTTATATAATAACTAGTAACAATCTAGTATTTAATTTATAGAATAAGTTAAAATATACTGTTTCTGTAGTAGTAAATTTAACTTAGTTTTCTTTAAAACAATATAATCTATTTAATTTATAAATTTATAATATAAAATGCTATTTATTTTGAAATAAAGGTAAATAATAATTAAAGTTATATAAGATAGTATTAAATCAGTAGTCATAATGATTATAATTAATATTTTTATAATTATTAATGGTCCAATTAAAAATTACTATTTATTTAATGTCTTAAATTATCCGATTAATAATAATATTTAACACTGCATTATGCTATGCACATGCGCTTTGAAGATTTTAACTATAAATTCAGTCATTTATAGTTAAAATCTTCAAAGCGCACGTGCAACAGCGTAATGCTGTGTTAAACATCACGCTATAAAAAAAAAAAAAAATATTTACTGATTAATAATAATAAAATAAGTGAAAATGAGGCATGTGTTAAAAGGTATGCACACACACATTTATGTAATAACAAATTAAGTTTCACTTCCTTGTTTTCAAATTAAATTTATCACTTGTTTAATAAAAGTTATATTTTATATAATTCTATCAATTTCATTAAAAAATTCTAAAATTAATAGTTATCATAGTAACATAAATGATAAACTTTATGTATCAAAATTCAAGTTAACTGCTTCTGCTTATGAAGCAGTTTTGCCACAGATCTTATTTGATTAGTCAAAATGTTGTTTTCTTTTTTTAATGATATAAAAATTATAAACATGATGTCAACAGAAATATGGGCATTTGATACAGCTGGAATGTAGCTTTGTAATGATTTGTGTAAAAAAAATCAATGAAATTTGCAATTTTTTTTTTTTTTTCACAACAGGCAGGCATTTAATTTTTTTTTTTTTTATCAATTTTCTAATTTCCACAAAGCAATAAAGACAGAAAAATTTTATCAGCCTCATGAGGTAGACAAAATGAATTAAAAATACACTGATCATTCATAAACAAGGCCCTCCATGGAGTGTAAACGTAATTGCAGAATATTGGCCTCATAAATATACAATTTCATTTTTTTAATTTTTTGAATGATATTTTAATTTTTTTAATTATTTGAAAAGTGATTTAATTTTTATTAATTTGCATTTGTGTTGGTGTGTGTGTGTATAAATTCTATAATATTTATTTATGCTCATATGAATTTAAATGTACAGTAATTTTGTGTGTTTTAATACAAGTTTGAGGCAAATTTATTTTCTAAAAATAATGATTCTCAAAAGATTTAATAATATATCTATTATTATATGTATGTAGTATATTTGTGTTTATTCTTGTGTGTTGTATAACAAGTAATGATTTACAAAACTAATAATGAAATGTACAGAAGAATCAAATTCTGATTATTGCCTATTCCTTGATACTCATCTGTCGAGTCACTAGTTTTGCCATATCTTTCATCACATTATTTTCAAGTCTATAGCTAACAAATGGACTCTATGCAAATAAATTATATCTATGTAATACAATAAATATAATGAGATAGCATCACTAGTGTACATAAAGAATATAAACATCACTGGTGTGCATAAAGAATTTAAACATCATGATGTACAAAAAAATATAAAATGAAGAGTTGAAACTCATTTTATCAGTGATACAGACAGTAACCTACAATTTCTAGTTTTAGATAAACAAGAAGCCAATTGCTATGATGACAATTGTGTATTCACCTTCTGAAAATGATTTGTTTGTATCTTTTATTAGGGTGAAGACACTTTGAGCATTATCAACTTTTGGGGTATTGCAGCCACCATGCAAGCAAGTAATTGGTTGCAGATGGTTGTGGGTTCACGTCCCAGATAATGCTATGACATATGGAAAAAAAAGAGGAATTCTCATGTGAATACTTTTGGAGATTCTGAAGTTGTGATTATATCAGGCAAGAAGTATTATATATGGTTTGAAAGATAATGTTGTGATGAAAACAAGAAATTATCACTAAAGATGTAATTTAAACTTAGTTAATGATGAATTAGAAATTACAAACAAACAATAAAATATTAATTATGAAGGATGTTGAATTTTTTATTTTTTTTAAAATGGTAATCACTATTTGCCTCAGCCTTATTGTTTCCTTAGTTTTTCTAGTTTCTATCAATGTAAATTTTATACTCTATCATTATTAAAACTGAAGTTATTGTGAAAATTGTGTCTCAGGTCAGTCTTTAAAAAAATCAATATGGTGCCTGGAGAACCAAGCAGTTAAAACAAAAAGTGTTCATTATTAAAAGATAAATTAAAATGTTGCATTAAAATAAAATTTAAAAAATATTTTATTTAATAATATCAGTAATAAAATTATTTTTAAAAGGCTACACAAACTAATTAGTATTCAAATTTTAATAAATGTCTGGGAATTAATTAATCAATCAGGTATTGGACATTTTGTACCTATAAATGTGGATTGAGCAAATGAAAGGGGGTGAAAAAATTTAAAATTTAAGTGTATATTTATTATAATCTTATTATATTGACTTTAAAAAGTAATACAAATAATTTGTAAAAATATGGAATATATTTTAAGCAATTTATTTTATAACAGCTGACGGATGTAGTTACAATTTGGAATATGCAATAAAAACTAAACAGTTAAGTGAACTAGAAAATAATTGATTATAAATAAAGAACTTATAGTATTTCTTTACTAAAAGTTATGTTACTGCTTCTTATAGATTATTATTATTTATGAGAAAACTCTTTTAATATCTCCCTATCACTATTAAAATTTTTATATATAATAAAGATATTTAATTACTAAACTTACCTCATTAAAAGGCTAATTAATTAATGTTCTAAAATTTATTAATTTTGATGTAAATGGAGCATTGTTCTTTTTTTATTTGAATTGATGATGAATTCTCTCTCCCAAATTATTAGCATTGTTTCATTTTTCATAAACTTTGGTTACACATTTTTCTCAGATAACCTCAGTACAATTAGTAAAAAAAACATAATATTAAAATAAAATATAAAACAGGTATTATGAATTCAAAAAATAAAATGAACAAGCATTGCAGTAACATCAAAATTACTTTATTTAGGAATACCAATTAACTAACTCCCTATATAGCAAATTTGATTTTAAATCTCTCTATTCATAACCATTTATAAAGAATGGAAGTCAGAGATAATATCTATGTACATAGAAAATAACCTTTAACATTTGATATTACCAAAAAATCATCAATTACTACTAATTGACAATCACTAAGACTAAACTAGTTTTTTCCATTAAATCCATAATAATATTTTGTTTGTGTTTTGTTGAAGTAATAGGGGTCCTCTTTTACTTCAAACCTGAAAATAATGTTTTTAATTTCTTCAGAGTCTAGTATATCTTGAATTAAATATTTTCATGGATTGTTATATTAATAAAGAATAGAAATGAGAGATAATTTCCATGTAAATAGAAAATAACTTTTAACCTTTGATATTACCAAGAAATTATCAATTATTATTATGTAACAATACCTGAAACCAAACAAGCTTTTCCATTAAACCTATAATAGTTATTTTATTTGAGTTTTTTATTAACTGGTATAGTCTCCAGGTGCCATATTGAATTTTTTTAAAAAAAACTGATCTGAGGCACAATTTTCACAATAACTTCAGTTTTATTAATGTTAGTACAAAAAAAACTTTACATTAATAAAAACTGGAAAATGTAAGGAAAACAATAAATCTAAGACCAATAGGGATAACCATATAAAAATAAAGAAAAAAAGAAATTTCAACAACTGACATTATTATTACTTTATTATTTGGTAGTAATTTGTAATTTATCATTAAGTAAGTTTTAATGACATCTTCATTGATAATTTCTTTGTATTCCTCACAACATTATCTTTCAAACCATATGTAATACTTCTTACCTGAGATAATTCATAGCTTCAGAATCTCCAAAAGTATTCACAAAAGAATTCTTCATTTTATCTTGTATCCCAAAGTTGACAAATCTTAAAGGTGTCTATAAGAAAAGGATTCATCGTAATAAAAGATATAAAACAAATCATTTCCAGAAGATGGACATGCATTTGTCATCATAGCAATTAGCATCTTATCTATATAAAACTAGAAATTGTAGGCTACTGTCTGCATCACTGATAAAATGAGTTTCTTCTCTTCATTATATATATATTTGTGTATAACAGTCATGTTTATATTTTTTATTCACACCAGTGATACTGTCTTGTTATATTTATTGTCCAACAGATATATAATTTATTTGTATATAGCTCATTTTCTAGCTATAGACTTGAAAATAATGTGATGCAAGGTGTGGCAAAACTACAGACTACACAGCATGAGTAACAATGTATAGGCAAGAATTAGAATTTGATTATTTGCCTGCATATAATTCCATGTAGTATATGCATAACCATTGTAGCTACTACTACACACATACCATTTAAATTCTCTCTTTATTGGAATTATGTGTTTATATTCTCACATGGTATTATGCCCTGTAAATTTCATGATTGCTTTATCATCTGCAATCTGCAATCTTTCTGTACATTTGATTATCAGTTTCTAAAATTTACATTTCACTATTCTATATATGTAAATCATTACTTTTTATACAAACACAACACAAGACCAAACACAATAATACAAATATAAACAAAGTAATAAATTATTAAATCTATTGAGAATCATTATGTCTATAAAATTAGGTTGCCTCAAATTTGGATCAGAGACACAAAATTACACTGTACAAAACCACTTTCGTTATATTTGAATATATACATATATACTGTATAATAAAAAATATAAATGATTTAATATTATGTAATTTATATACTACGCACACCAATACAAATGCAAACAAATTAATATATTGTTTATCAAATATTTAAAATATTAAAAATTATAATTAATAACTTATGATATTCTGTGATTATGTGATTATGTTTATATCATGTTGAAGGCCTTCATATCCAAATTATCAGTATATTTTTAAGTAATAGCATTATAAGGCCTATAAATATTTTGTTTTTAATTAATGGACATTATATATATATATATATATATATAATGTCCATTAATTAAATATATATATATATATATATATATATATCAGAAAATACAGTACTTAAAAGTTTATAAAAATATATCTATAACCTTTACTTAGAAGCCCTTTCAACTACCCTTGTAGGTTTTGCCAACTAATACTTTTAAATTGCCAGCTTTCCTGTAATTCCATGGTGTCAAATTTTCCATAATTCTGTAATATTAATGTTTGCTGCTTCCCTATTAAATAAATCATGCTTGTATTTATATATTAACATCTCTTCTTTAATTTTTCTTTTAATATTATTTTTTTCAGTTTCCAATATTTTTACATTACTATAATTAGTATAAAAACCATATAAACATGATTTATTATGGTCATAAAAGATTAAAACTGATAAATTATCATTATTTTTATAATTTTATTTTGTATTTTGAACTCTTTTTAATAATAACAAGTGCTCTTTTTTCCAATGTGCACCTTGATTCACCTATATATTCTCTGCCACACCTACATGTTCATTTGTAATTGATACAATTTTTATTTGTCAATAAAGTTTTATCTTTTGAATTATTTATTAATTCATTTAATGTAGGTGGTGTATAAAATGCAATACCACATATACCTATATAAATTTTCTTAATGAAACTTGCCGGTTGATTCGATATATATAGTATTGATATCAAAAAAAATTTATCAGAAGAATTAACATTATTAATATTATTTTTATATTTAGAATTAAAATTTTTAACAGTATAATAAACATAATCATAATTGTATGCAACGTTTAACAATTCATTATAATAAATTTCAATATTTTTGTTTTTATCCGATGCATATTTACAAAAGTTATCATTTCTAAATAAGAAGGACTTTAAACCTGCCATGTTATGTGACATCAGTACTTTTGATTAATATATATATATATTCTTACGACTTTCTAAAGGGACTCTTATTAATCATTAACTCTAATCATGTTCAAATTTTTATAAAATACAAAGACAAACATATTTTAAGTTAAAGATTAAAAACTTCATACATATAAATTTATATAATCTTTTATGTACACATTACCTATCTATAAAATGATAATGCACAAAAGTAAATTAATAAATAGATTTATAGATAATAAATAAGTTAATATGGAGGCATGTTGTCAATAGATAGACAAAAATAAATTATGTATATTTCTAAGCTTTAATAATTTATTTAATATTTTCCAGCGTTATTGATCTTAAAGTGAAACATAATATTTTCTTTAGTTGGTTTAGTTTTTATATAACGATTGAAGAAAAAGATATTATAGTACAAATTACAGAAAAATGAAAATGATTATAATATTTCAATAATAAAATCCCGTATTTATTTTAAAACATTTATTTAGAAGTTTATTGTAAATTCAAATAATTGTTATTTATCTACAGCAGATTGACAGTATTTCTTTTTATTCCAGCATATCAGATTATAGATTATCTTTTTTACAATACGGTATTAGTGTAAACACTCTTATTCATTAATCCACCCCACACGAGATCACTTTCCAGATATTTAAAATATCTTGAGATTTAATTGAGAACACCCATTATCGTTCTTTTCTTTGTTTGTTTAAGTAACAATTTTACTTCGTCTTCATTTCATCTCTTTATTTCTTCAATGATGTAGTAATGCAAGACTGTTCTCTCACTCACGCATTTTGATTTTGATCTTTCCTTGTTAACATACATTTTGTGAATTCCAAAAATTCTATATCCTTTTGACATTAGATATCCTAATAAAAGTTTGTTCCAAAACCTTAATATATATTATGTATAGCATATAATAATCCACATACGGTTTATAGTGATTTTCACACACACAAACACACACCATTTGCAAACTCTCTCTCTATATATATATATAAAACACTTTATTTTTCTACGATAAAATTACTTTATTTTTCTCTGATATATAATCTGAACTTATACAAGTAATATACAGATTAAGTTCTAGCCTTCATTTAGACATGATCAATAATTTTTGGTTTAATTAATGTATAAGGTCTAACTATAGTTGGAAAGTCTATGGTTTTAAAACAATTACTGATGGGAGGGGAGAATTGTAATTTTCTAGCATATGTTTTAAAAGTAGTTCCTTCCCCAATTATATATATATATATATATTATAACCTACACTCCCAACACCGCTCATATACATTACATGAGTGAAATGCCCAGGCGCCAGTTCTATTAATGAATAGAACAATATAACAAAAGATATAATACAATTATTACTGAGACTCTATATTTAAGTTTATGTTCAGCTCAGCTCAGTGGGAGGCTATAGGCAGTTCATAAGATATATGATAATAAATGAATAAAAGAAGAAATATTATAAAACATTCAATATAATGTAAATTCCTTTGTTAATTAATTGTATGATAAAGAATCATAATGTTTAATTAGTACAGTCTATTAAAAATATACTTTAAACTTAATTTCTTCCTTCATTCAAGTATAACATATATCAGCTTGTTATAATTATAATCAACAATTCTATAACTTGGCATACTATAATTTAAACATCTACTTTAATGCCAATCAAGAAATAAACAATAAGATCTCAGGGAATTTAACAAACACAGTTGAATTAAATAAACTACATTGGCCCATATGTTATAATTATAAAGTATGATAAAATATAAGGAAACAAATTGACAAAATATTTAACTGTGTTTCAATAATAAGATAATGACAGAGATAGAGTATTTTAATCTAGTATCATCATCTCACAAATATACTGACCTGGCAACCTTTCTAATACGTTTATCAAGTGGCAAATACTCTTTATAATGTTTGGATTAAGAAATACAATATTGTCAGACACTAGAAAATTTAATATTATAACTCTAATATAATATATCTGTTTTATAATAGATTTATGAAATGTGGAGTTGTGGAAATGGAAATACGAATGTACACAAGAATAACTCAAGACACAGTTCTTAAGATTTTAAATAACTAAACAAATCATTTATTATAACAAATAAACTTGGTCTAACATAATATTTACAAATGGACTATTTGTTTTACATATTTTTAGATTATCAAATAATTTTTTTTTATTTAGCATCAGTTTGGGATTATCCCTACTATCAAAGCAAATTAATAACAAAGTTTAAATATCCTGACTTTGAACACAGGCTTTGCCTACATGTTTCATCTATATGACAATAAATAAATAACATGTTATATTATTAGCACAAAAAAATACTTTTGAGAGGATATAACTCTTGATTAACCAAATAAATCAAATTACTTATATTTGGCTTTCAGCAAAGCAACTTTCTCTAATTGACTAATAATCACTTTCAATTGTATACTTTTCATTTATAGCAACAAAATCATGTTTATTCTGATGATTTGATGATTTGTAACATTTATTTAAATAAATACACTGTATTTTAAAATATTTATTTCCCGTTTTAATCTTAATACTTTATACTTCTATTAAATGAATGTAATATATTTCAAAAGCATTTATTTCTCATTTTAATTTCAATAATTCTATACTTTATATACGCGATATTGTTTATATTATGCGTGTGTGTGCACGTTCAAGCAGCAATAATGTAAAACGATCTTTTCTATAAACTGTCCACTCATTAAGAAAATATCATACAATTATTTTATTTCGAACAATGTCGTAATTCATCAATAAAATATGACACTAATACTACATCAAGAGTTAATCTAACAATTTATCTAACCACATATTAATTAACACAAAGCTATATTTTTATGATTATATATACTATACGTTACAAGGGGAATCTACATGAGGAGCAAATAACTCTTACTGAACACTTTTACAATTCCTCATTACCAAAAATCTAAGAAAAACGTCACATAACTTCCTAAACATCATTTAATCATATTTCAACAATAACTCATTTACTTCTAAATACATTAATGGTGGGGATTTAATTCCTCATCACCAGGGCCCTAAGAACATCACTTCAAAAATATCATTAATCATACGCATATAAAATAAACTAGGCTCTACTCATGGAAAATTATTAACATATACTAAATAAGCAAGATCTTTTATTCCTACAGACATTATAATGCAAAGATTTCTTTCTATTCTCATAGCTTCTCTAAATATCGAACATTATAAATACACGCTGGCAGATAAATACATACAGATAATATACCAATCTATTCAACTCAGTAGAATATGACAGTGTATGAAATTTATGCATAAATTTATTCACAAACTATACTTTATCAAACAAATATTATAATTGTGCAAAACAAACACACACCCGCGAATAAAAAGTATATATAATATTAACTCTAAATTACACACTAAGCAGGTAACATGATAACTAAATATTGCATTAAGATATAACTTTTAATTTAATAAACTTTAGGTTACTTTTTAAAATTTAATATTTATAATTATTACGAATGAATTTTTTTATATATCTAACAAACTATTTCTATTATATGTTAGTTCGTTGATTCAAAAAAAAAAAGAAAATAATTCTCACTTTGAGACAATAAAGTATGCAAAATAAATATAAACCTCTCTAATAATATATTTAAAAAAAATATATTTGTTTTTTTTAACTTTGTAAAAGAACAATAAAACTTATTTGAATACAATCAATTTTTTACCTGTGTACTCCTCATTCAGATACGCTTCAGAGATGGTCTCGAATATCAAAATAACACAGATTGTAAATGAACATAATAATAAATAAGCCTGTCTACCTATTATATATATATTAATTATGACAAGCAATAAAAAAATAAAGAAACAAAAGTTATTAGTTTTGTAGTTGCAAAGCTCGGTTCCAGGTTTACGAAACAATATGGGACACATTCCAAACTGAATTTAAACTAAAATGCACTTCTGCAGTATAACTTAAAAAAAATAAGCATAACTTAAATATGCCCAGCACCTTTCAGTGTTCATAGCATATCTATCTGAGGTACCAAATCACACACAAGCAGTTACTTTCTCCTTTATTATACTGAAAATATACCAAATTCTTGGCTGTAGTTCTGGATTAAATATGCAATTATCCTTAGTATTTTCTGAATAGCATTTAACATTTTATATTGTCCTTAGTAATTCCATAATTAATAATGCTTTGTTTTATATTCTGTCCTTATTGAAGAGAACAAAAATTACCCGCATTTCTGTCCTTCTATTCAATTTAAACAGAAGTAGCTTGCATTTTATTTCCTTAATTTAAAAATACGTATTAGTTCCAGAAATATCAAATAACTGAATACTGTTATCTCCTTACAATGAACTTAAACATAGTATGATCTATCAAAATAGACATATCCTTAAGTCTATGTATAATCTTCACAAAGACACAACGTGAAAAATAGTGAGAAACTAGAATATATTTTGTAGTATAGTTCTGCATGCATTTTCCATATATATCAAAAAAAAAAACACGTTGCTTAATGATATAACAATAACATTTATGTAAACCATTCTTATTTAAAATGGCAATTAAGTGAAATAATGTAGACTGGACATTATTAACACACATTTTTAAGAGAGTAATAGCAATAAATGGATTAATTCAGAAATGTTTAAATCGAAGAGAGTAAATCAAACCAACGTACCTTTTTTAAAACCTTAGAATTGCATTTTTAATTAATTTTTTCGTTAATAAAGTTCTGAAGCTCCTTTGGAAGTTATTACTCTAAAGTCTTTTCAAATTCAATTTGACTTCAGTAACTGGCTTTAATTTTTACAATACATGAACCACTGTTGACTGGTTACAATTACATTACAAAGAGCCAATTTTATACTGGAGATCTTTGTTAAAAACTCTCTTTAGCAAAGTTTATTTGCCTTTTTCCCAAGGTTATTCCCATGCTTTTTGCTAACTAACTAATTACATATGCAAAAACAAATCTTTTCAAAAAAAAAAAAATCACTTTGATTTTTAAAACTAAATGAAGACAAGAAAAAAAAATACAAATAATAAAATAAATAGCTTTTACAAACTTGAAAGAAAAATGAATATTAATTAACTATCAAATAAAAATGATTAATAATTTATTCAATTTATAAAATAATTCAGTGATCTAACTATTTATTAATCATTGGAAAGAAATATATATTTGTTAATTATTTAAGATAACTACTGTAATTTAAATGTTTTTATTGTGAATGTACTATTGTTTGCTGTTATTAAAGATGAAAATGAAATGAAACATAATGCAGAGTCATACATGCATGCATACACATGTACTACAACCTAAATATTGAACTATCTTAACTAAATATAATTGAAACTGCTATTAACTGTTGACAAAAGGATAGAAATTAATGAATAAAGGATATTTGAAACCATTCAAATAGTATTATATTAACACAAAATAATTTTGCATCTTTCTGACAAAATGTATCAATTCCATTAATAAACAACCCCCTTTCCTTACATTAAATACCTCATTAACACAATAATACTAATAGATACCTATCAAGTGGTCAATAAACTGCATAAGCAATCTGTATCCAAGCTTTAAACAATCTCCAGCAAAATTTTTAAAATTCTAAGGCTATTTCATTTTTTTTAATATAATATAACTATTCAGTTAAGGTACAAAGTATCTTAAACCTTTGTGCCCATTCAGATGGTCACAATATATATATATATATATATATATATATATATATATATATATATATATATATATATATATATATATATATATATATATATATATATATATATATATATATATTGTAATGTTTAATTATCCCATATGTTGCAAATATATTGGCATTTGGTAAAAGCTAAAAAAATAAAAGTAAATTTAGATTTTTTTTGACTAATTTTTTTTTAAAAAAAAAAATAACGTACAATGAAAGTTAAATTATTCTTTCGTTTTTTTTTTTTATGTAATTAGAAATAAAAGTTAGAATTGGAGAGAACAAAAGACACAAATTACCAATCTTGATAAGAGAAAGTAAAAATATTTCAACTAATTAAAGATGGCAGAATTATGCTGAAAAAATAAAGACTTTGTAACATAAATTTTATAAAGAATATATAAGATTATCAATGTATATTTTGACAAACAAAAGATATGTGCAGAAGTCTAAAAACTGGACCTCTAGTATAAAAAGGAGGGATTCGGTTGGAGGAACATCTTGTTCCGTTAGTCTCTCTAGTCGGTCCTGGATAACAATAATACATCCAGGATTGCCCTACACTGAAATAATTCGGCATCTCGAAATGAACCGGAGCTTCTGCGAACATCATGCCTGAAGATGTACATCAGGAAAAGCCTTCATGACCGACTAGGAGAATGGACCACAAGATCAAATAATAACCAGAAGGCCGAGCTCATTCTACCAAAAAAAAACTATGCATAGTTATCTACAACCATCGTGAATTCACTAAAACGTACCAGTAAGTTATGCTTCATTATCCTGATTGTGACAAAAGTAACGTTTGCAAACAATTCTTAAAAATATGTTTAAACAATCCCGATAGAGACTTTAAATTTCTTGTGCAAGAGACATTCATTTTTAAGTAACTTTCTAGAAGAAATTTGGAAGTGAACTGTAATTGTAAAATTGTTTTTTTTATTAATTGATTCATGTCTGATTTAAGTGTGTTCTCTCCAATTTATTTGACAAATAATTTATTTCAAACATTTTTTAATCTATTAGAATAAAAATATTTCTAATACCAATTTTCATTTGTTTGTTATTAATAATAGTTATTATTTTTTATTATTAAATTTATTATTAGTTTAGGAAGATTTAAGAATGTAATTTACCTTTGCCAATATGTTTGAATAAGCCCAGGAATAATAATCTTAAAAAAATAATTCTCGTTACGGTATGATGTAATACCGATTAGTTTAAAAATATATATATTTTAATTTTTGAGATGCTATGTGACGGTTCAGTGGGTTCTTGCAGAACTCTGGTGCCTTTCAAATAAATTAAAAGCTGATGTCATCGATAACATAATTCTCAACAATTACAAGACTGAGTTGATCAGGAAATATAGCTATGTTTTTAATAGAAATGGAAATACAACTTTATTCTTTTTAACATAGCTTGATCAACTCGCGCGCAATTTATATTAGCATGTAGAGGCCTAACAAAATGGAAAACGTTATAATATATATATATAAATCACTAGTTTATTAATTACAACAAACACCCATATATGTATATATACATAACATAGGTACTCGTTACATACATAATAAGCATATGCAAAGTAACATTATAGTATAAACCTAAATTTACAAAAATTATAATAGTTATTGGTAATAATTTGACAGAGATAATTTATTTATACATATATTGTGCCATGTGTGTGTCCACTATTCAAATTTAATCAGTATTACTACTACTACTACTAATTCTACTTTTACTACTACTACTTTTAAAGTACATTTTTTATGATGACAATAATTACATATGTGTGTATTATTAGAAAACACGATAATTATATTCTTGATAAATAAATATACTTTCTAGACATAATATATATATATATAATGTAAAAAAAATTCTATTAATAGAAAATAGTTTAAATTGTTATAGATAGAATTTAGTATTCACAGTGGTGGTGGAAGTGACATTAAGCTCAACGTTGCTACAAAAGGGTCAGTGGGTGCAACAGTTTGATCCCTGATTTTAATTTTTTATAAATTGTTGTAAAAGAGAGGTGTAATATTCAAATACAAATAATATTATGTCTATACTGAATATAGTGTAATTATAAAAGATGTGAATTCAGATTTTCATGCTTCCTACAGCTATTCTATTCTTCTAACTACATAACAGAGAGATGATACTTTTGAGATGTTGGATCGAAACAGAAATTGATCTCAGAAATCTTAAAGTGAAATTTAAAAATATAATCATTCTAACTTTTGGAATTAGATTTTTGCTTATGTTATTTATTAATATGGAAAATGAGATTATGAATGGTTTGGTGATTTTTCTTAAAAGAATGTCATTTGTTTATAGGGTTGTACATTGAGCTACAAAATGGTCTATAGTTTTTTTTTATGTCATAAAGAACAGATTTAATCTATGTTAACGTTTACCAGTCTATTGGATAAAAATCTTATTGTAAGAATTACGTTTAGATTGATCATAATCAGAAAGTTTAAATATTTTGGCTCAAGATAACAATTTTTTTTTTAATTATGTGCTCATTATAAAAAGTAAGTATTGATGAAAGATTTTTAATAGGTTCAGACATATTTGCTATATTATATGGTGGTGTTATTGTTGTGGTTGTTGATGTTGTTGTTGTTGTTATTATTATTATTATTATTATTATTATTATTATTATTATTATTATTATTATTATTATTATTATTATTATTATTATTGTTATTATTATTATTATTATTATTATTATTATTATTATTATTATTATTATTATTACTACTACTACTACTACTGCTACTGCTGCTACCACTGCTGATGCTGATGCTGCTGCTACTGCTACTGCTACTGCTACTACTACTACTGCTACTACAACTATTACTACTACTACCACCACTTTCACCACCACTACCACCACTACCACTACTACTACTACTACTACTACTACTACTACTACTACTAATAATAATAATAATAATAATAATAATAATAATAATAATAATAATAATAATAATAATAATAATAATAATAATAATAATAATAATAATAATAATAATAATAATAATAATAATAATAATAATAATAATAATAATAATAATAATAATAATAATAATAATAATAATAATAATAATAATAACAACAACAACAACAACAACAACAACTAACTGTGTTATATATTTTTTAAATGAAATGGGATCTGAATTGTCTGACTAATGAACTTCTTAAGCCATTGATGTATTATAATAATCCAGTTCACTGATTTCGATGATAATACTTTTTTAATTTTTTTTTGTGAAAAATAATAACAGTTTAATTATTGGTAGACATATTCACATGACTTATTTGGGTATTTTTAAGTCTGCATCAAATTTGAAATTCATATAACCAACTCCTACTTTCAAATTAATAGTTGGAAGTTGCTCATTCAAATTGTCACTGGACTCTTCACACATTCTTCAAGTAACATTTTACTCAGTATTTTTGTCTTTTACAAGTAAATCAATCTTTGTTTAATCACTTAAGAATGTATTTTATGATTTTTTTTAATTCTTGGAGACTTTCTGATTTTACACTTAAAAAACATTTTATTAAAAAAAATAGTATACTTCATCAATTTTTTTGGGGAGACAAAGGAAAAATATGTATATTTTTTCAATGTGATTAATAAGTAAGATCACGTAAGAATGTTAGTTTTATTGAAGGCACCCTTAAATAAAAAATGGCTACCAACATACTACAAATGATATGAATGCATATTTTTTGTTTATTTAAAATTTCTTATTATTTTTTGAATAGCCTATAAGTAAAGTTGTGTCATTCATGAAATAAAGAAGTCCAAATACATCATTACTAAGATAATTCACAATCAAAATTACTTAAAGAATCATTTAAATAATCTTGCAAAATAATGTCCACCTTTTATATGACATAATAGCAGGGCATTTATATACTTAAGAAGAGCATATTTTGCAGGATTATTTAAATAATATTTTGGTGAACTTGTTTTGAATTATCTCAATGACATATTCAGACTTTTTGTTCTGTGAATAAGTTTATATTCTTGGCATTACATATTTGATTAATTGTATTAAAGTCATTATAGTTGAAGTAATATATATAAAGAGAGCAAACAATAAATTGATAAAAATTCAAGTCAGATGTCCTAGTATTTTTAATCTAATGAATATCCTAACACCTCACTAATGATGCTAGATGTAGACAACGGTCTGGAGTTGAGGGTATTCTAAAAGCTTGTTAAGAGTTTGTTTTGCAAACACTATATATAATATAATATAGAGAGAGCATATTGTAAATTCACTATAATCATGTTTTTTTGTAAAAATTCTGTTTATTATTAAGAATCCTTCAAAAAAAATTATACATATATCAGAAATAAAATGTCCAAATATATTTTAATTAAACTAGTTTGCCATTTGACTCAGGTCATCAAACTCTCAAAAATGTCCTCCTCTTCATTTGTTATTCAGCCACAGTATTCTGTTATAATTTACAAATTACAACTCTTGTACCATATTAATGCCAATTTATTATTTTATAATAGCCATTCATAATACTGATATACTTATCCAAAAAACAATAAATCCTCATCTATCCATACAAGAATTTTACATTACGTTACATCATAATAGTCCTATATTATTGGAATAACAGATCATTATATTGAAAAAAATATTTTGTCATTGATTCATCTACATTAAAAATTTAATTATAGTTATTATTTTTTTATTTGTTTCTATCAATCTTTACTGTCTATTTCAGAAATATCTATGAAACAATACTTTAAGCTTTTTAATATTGGTCTTTCAGTTCTAATTTTTTTTCTTTTATATAGTAGCACTTATAGATTTACTACTAATCTCTAGCATTATTTGTTAATTTCATTATCCATATAATTAGGCTTAAGAAATATATATTTTTAAATCTTTTCACTTCCAATTCTAATGCATGCAAGAAACACTTTCAATAAAACTTCTGCAGAAAATTTAAATGTAGACATTCTGTGATATTCATTTATTATCCATAATCATTTTATTGGAAAACCAAAGAATCTAATAATTACTGTTGAAGTTTGGTGACCATCACTTTGGAGTTTGAAAAGTACATTCCAATTTATTAAACAATCACTTTAATTTAATGTGAATCTACAATGTAATAAGTGTTAAATTACATGTATATTTTATTATATATAAATACACTAAAAGATAAACAATCATTAAGTATTTCCTCTTAAGGATAAATAGCTATTCGAAGGCCTTACTGGAAAATAGTAAATGAGGAGTCAATCCTCATAAGAATTTTCAACATCTGGACATTGATGATGTTATGTTTTTTTCATCTTTATTTCAATTTTTAGTTATAAATAGATAAATTCCATTTACATTCCAATAAAAGATCATTAGTCGGGTTAGCCACCTGTAAAAAAGCATAATCTAGTTGAAAAAATTTCAAATTTATTCATCCTGAAATCGAACCAGATAGTTGTTGGCATGGCAGAAGATGCATTATCAGTGTACCATGAAGTTCTTTATTCTATATCTAGTTAAATTTGTTTTAATTTTAAAAATATATTTACTGATGTGACAAAATATTCCACTCATTGTGAATTACAAAGTTTCAGCCTCCTTAAAAAACTACTGAAGTTTTAAATGGCAGAATATAGAGGTTTGATCACTTTATTACATATTTCATTTTTCTCTCTTTAATTAATATGATGGGTTATGAATTATTCAGACTATTTACAAAAAAATATAATGAATAAACAAACTTGTGAAAAAGTAGTTTATTTGAAATAAGATATAAGTACAGAAGTTATGACAACTATATTTTGAAATTCAATGTGTAAACATATTTGATTTAGATATTTTTTTGTAAATAATAACAAAATCTTAAAGAAATTTATAACATTATCCTGATAAGAAAAGCATCATTAAATGAAATTAGTATAACTATGTTTAAAGTTGAATAGCTAAAATAAAAAATATATAACACCATTAAGTAATTATTCATATTGATTAATTTATTATTAAATTATAATCTTTTTGTAAAAAAAAATTAACATTTTTATTTTGTCTGTTTGTCATTATAGGTGGATAAGATATCAAGTTGTTTTACATATCTCCTGCATTTATTTTATCCTGTTCAATAACCTATAAATAGTAAGATTTTTATTACCATTCATGAGCGAACAAAACTTTTGTTAATTATTCTCTTGATCGGTGATAAAGTTGTAGCATATTCAATCAATATTTTGACATTTATCTGACAAACTCAAATAACCTTTTGACCTCATTCTGTAAATCAGGAATCTTCAAGTTTTTTAAATACAGTCTATTTTCATCCATTACGATTCAATATTAAAAAACTGTACATTTTCTCAAATTTATTTTTATTTTATTTTAAACGAAACATTTTTATTCACAATAATAATTACTGTTTCAGCCAAACACCATTAGTGATCTTCACAAATAACTACAAAAACAAAGGGTAAAAATTTGAAAATGATTTCACGTTTTTTTTTTACAATTTTTTTTCAGTAGTTGATTCTGAATATGGGCAATAAGAATTAACCAAGATGTAAAGTGATATAGATATTTTTTTAAAGAAAGAAATACAGCAGTTTGTCTTTATGTTTATTGTTTAAAAGTATTTGTAAATAAAAATACATCAGATTTTACTGATGAAATGGTTTTGAAATTCATATGTGACTAAGTACATCAATTGACAATTAAATTATTAACAAAAGATAATTTTCAAATTCATTTTGTAAATTTCCTGTTGGGGCAGACTTCTCAAGTGCAAACCAAATAAATATTTTATTCTCCTTTTCCACAATTCCAACTTATCATCCAATTACATTTAATATTAAAAGAACTTGTAAACACCTATTTTAATTTTAATTGAATGTTAATTGGTACAATTAGTTATTATATTGACTAAGTTTACATGTGATATTTTATGTATGTTTCAAAATATCCAGAATAAAATGCAAATATTAATATAAGACTAGAAAAAGAACTATTAGTAAATAATATAAAAGATCATTTCATATGTACAATTATTTTAACAATGCTCCTACAGGATCATGTTTAAAAACAATTTGTTCTAAATCTGATATAAAGTCTCCTCATATATAATCCATGAACACTTGAGACACATTTCATAGATTGCATACAATTTACTGTTAAAACTAAATAACTAGTTTGATTAATGTGAACTGCTTAATTAAAAATGTTTCTAACTATGCATGTGGTCTTTCATTTAGTCTATGTACAAACAAAGCAATAAAAAACAAAATAGAAAGTGGTATATGAAAGTTATTTAGTCATCAAATGGTCAAGGAGATTCAGGTATCTAATTGTATGTTAGTGAATTACCACCATCTAACAATAAATATTGAATGTCTACAATTTTTTGTTTACTTTAAATTTACAAGTACCATCAACTGTTAGTTATAGCATAATGGTTGATGAATAACATAATGTTTTGAGTGGTGTTATTCTCATTTCCATTTCAACTGTTGCAGCCTAATCAGTGACAGTGTTAGTATAGGAATTGAAACTAGATCTTTAGATTCATGAATACTGAATTTGAGTTAGTGCTCTAAGCAATTCAATATTCATGAACTAAAAGTTCAAATTTGATTCCCAGATTACAATTGTCATTACTCATGTCATAATCATCTGAAAAAGGAAAATGATATTACTGAAAACATTGACTTAAGTTGTAAGTAATCTGTGTGCTTTTACTATCAGGAAGGTTTAAATAGAGTTTGAATTTTTCTGAGAATATTCCATGTTTAATAATAGGTAAAGAAACAACCCAACCTATAATTACTATTAAAATGCCAATAACCCAAACCTTTAGGCAAACATTTATGTGTTTAGTACTTTTATTTTATTTATAGTATAAAAGCTATTTGTGAAATGCATGCATATTAAAAGATGGTATCACATTCTATGATGAAAGAAAAATGTATTATGGTAGGGTTGAGATAAAGCATGCCCTTATACAAATCGTAAATAAACCTGAAATCAAGATTTCTACTTCAAAATGACATCGATCATTAAAGACAATCATTACAACTTTTTATATTTGATATAGATTAGCAATAGTTCAACTCGTTAATGATTGTGAAAGTTGATATTTAATAATTTATAAGCTACTATAAATAGAACAAAAGTTAAAGCAGTTTTTATATAGACCATTGCATTGTGAATGGCTTTCAAATAGCCTATTATAGAAAAACAATGAATAAAAGGGCATTACTTATCATTCTTTCGAATTACCGGTAAGTCAAGATTTGAATAGTTCCTCCATGTTTTACCCACTAATTAAAAATCGCTAGATACCCATTTGCCATCAATATTTATATAATGATTAGCTAGGATAATTATGAACTCGTCATTTGAATGGGGGGGGGGACCTTGATTACTGAAAATATATTTGTTTACTCAGTCTGGATTCAAACCCATGTCCATTATTAACAAGTAGTTGCACTACGCGTACGCACTTTTAAGATCTTTTATACTATATTTAATAGCAAGTGTTAAATGTGAATCTTTCTTCCATGATAAATAATTTCTGCCTTATTTTTATTTTACTTGAACAAAGTATTTATATTGAAACGTATTTTCTTTATCGTTCTACTTTTATTCACGATCAATAGTTCTTCAGAAGTATGTGCAAATATTATCAAATAAAATCTTTCATTAATAAATTGTCTTGGTTGATAATAACTATACGGGTTGGAATTTATTGAATGTAATGTTTTGCTTTTTATTTGAGAAACATTTAAAGCACCATTCATTTATTGAATATCTTCTTTTCGCATAGCAATATGATATATAAGCTTTATTTGTTTATTTTATCTAGAAGAGGTAAGCTGAAGTGTGGTATGCAGCTTAGTTCTATTCTTAATGGTTTTATTTTTTGCTCATAATTGTGTATATATAATAGCAATACGCTCTTTTTTATGTACATTTATTATTAGTGTTCTTGTATTATTTTGTAAATATTTATGCAGTTCAAGTTTATGAAATAGCTTTCCTGGGGAGTTATTTATCATTTGAAATGTATCTTTAATAAATTAAACTTAAAAGCTTTCCTGATGGATTTTATATAAAAATCTTTTAATGTATTCTTACATTTCCCATTTAAATTGTCGCAATGAAGTAAACACATAGATATTTATTTTCATTTCTTTATTATTATAGATTATTTGAAAAAGAACGAAAACAACTCAAAAGATATAGATATTATTATTAAAAATAATATTTTATAATTGGGTCAGATTTTAAAATTCAAGCGGTTAATCTAAATAAGATAAACATGTTTTTTTTTTTTGCTGTTTAGTCTAACATTACCAGGTATTAAAATATAGTTTTGTTTATTAATATTATTAGTTATTTAAAAAAAACTGTTTCTATTATTATTGATTATTATGTAAATAAGAATGAAAAAACAATAATATTGAAGAAGACTGCTAGAGAATCGAAAATTTAGATAATTCTACTGAATAAAAAATATTGTAAAAATGCAAAGAATGGATTTTTTTAAATATTTATCATCTACTAATGAAAGTGAAACTGGCTAATGTCATAACAAAAATAGAATGCGAAAATAAACATACTGGGTTTGAATCTCTAGAATATAACAATTTCTCATCAGTCACAAAGGCATCATCATATTGTAATTGTATTTATGTTTTTATTATATTTAATCTTAATATTCATTTTTGAATAATTGTTTGTTTAATTGTCCAATGAGTATCCACCTAATCATGGAGTTCAAAGCATGAATGGAAGCCATTCAAACTTACACTACTCATAATTAGAAAATCTGTTCATGTTTACTTTTTTATTGTTGAACTATAAAGAACTTTTTCACAAAAAACAGGAAAATTTATCTATGCAGATGATATTTGATTTCACACAGTCTCTAAGCAATGATATGAAAAGTTTACAACTCCTTTTTAGACACTGAGATCATATCCTTATTTTTTTTAAATATATTTTTGCCTGTAAACAGAATTAAAATATCGCCTAATCTGAATATAACTTTTTGCAATAATAGACTGAAATGTCATCCAACCCTACACTATTTATGTCTAATCTTCGATCATAATCTAACTTATTTTTTCTCATTTATGTAAAATATTTTGTAGGAATAATCTTTTTGGATTACTTTGGGTCATGAATCTAGGATATTACATATTGCACCTTCAATAATTTTGCGAGAATATGTACTCATGTTTGAAGATAAAAAATACCTATACTGAATTGTCAATACTTTCTCTTCTTCTTTCCTTCTTTATTTTTGCTAAACTGTAAAGAATAAATAAATATATTTTCCTTTAAATTGTAAGAAGAGTGAAATGTCATTATTATATCTATACTAAATTTCTGAATCTTAAATAAATATTACCATCAGAAATATTACTGGTATATTGAATTCCTTTGCAGATGATTCTTACTATTTTATCCATTTGTTCATCAGATATCAGAAGTGAAGCTACCACATAAAAAGCTGTTAAGTAGATTAGACTTCCTAATAATAACTATCATGTAATCTTTGTTTTATAAAATCAAAATCTTTTTAAACAGAAAACCAACAGCTTAAGAATTATGGCATATAAAGATTTCTTTTTAAATCCTAGAGTAATGCCAGCCTGAATACTGGAATCTCATTAACAGATTAAGGACAACTCAAGAGCACTGCTGTCATGTATTTTTGAAATCAAATTTAATAGTGACAAACTTATACACATGTGATCTAAATAGAGGTTTCTTAGATCCATGGCTACTCACCGAGGAAAGCCACAAGGTTAAAACTAGTCTGGGGATATTGTACAAGTAGGCACTAAGTAGGAATTTTATGTTCAAACATTCTTGCATCCATTTACTACTCTGACTTGCATTGGTGAAGCTACCATACGGAGAGTTTAGCTTCTGTGTAAACAGTTTGTGTAAGCATAAGAAGTTGTGATAATATGATGTTTAGGGATTTAGAACCAATCCTGACCAATAGGATAATAGTGACTCTGGTTATTAAATAACAAAAGACACCAAAATGTATGGATGGTGAACTGAGTTCAGATGTATACAACTATACAAACTAATGAGGTTGAATTGAAAAGATTATTGTGTTTCATTTTGGACTCAAAGCTTTTAGTTAGCTAATAAGGTAAAAGGTAAATGCTGGAGGGTTGTGTTAAATCCTAAGATCTAGGTTCAGTGCTCTCAGAAACAAGACTTCTCACTGATGAAACCACAAGTTGGAACCTAGTCTGGGAATATTGGTAGAGTAGAGTAGGCACAGAATAGGGATTTTATGCTCAAACCTTCTTGCATCCATTGA
Organism: Epiperipatus broadwayi; assembly: GCA_028023455.1. Lineage (NCBI taxonomy): Eukaryota > Metazoa > Onychophora > Udeonychophora > Euonychophora > Peripatidae > Epiperipatus > Epiperipatus broadwayi. Next base: position 1,708,672 of record JAQFVV010000118.1, on the reverse strand, counting down.
TTATTCTGGCTTGCACTGGTGTTGCTACTGCTTGGAGAGATTAGCCTCTGTGTTATGCAGCTATGGATGAAAGCAGATTTATTGTTAAAGTGGCATAATTGAAGGATTTAATAAAAGTAATGATACTATCTTACAATTACAATCTCTACATATTTTGTTTAGATATTTAATGGCAAGGGTGCTTGATTGTATAACTATATTTATATTATAATCTGGATTATCTGCTTAACATTTTTAAATTGACCTGGATAAAATTAGGACATTTGAAAGTAATTATAGATTGTACTTATAATTTGTGATGTATTTGAAGTTTACACATTTCTGTGAATTATAAATTAAATGATAGTTAGGAAATGATGATCAGGGAAAATCAATACTAGTTAAACAATTCCTGTCTAGATTAACTTAGATCCATAAAGTACAATTGAATTCCAATGAAAACTTGAAGGTATTAATAGTTTATCTTTCCCCTGATTGATATAGAAAATATATTTCTTGTGAAAGAAAATATTCTATAACAATTATAATAGTGTGTAGATAATTATTTATTGTTTATTTAAACATGTGTCTAGCTTGTTATATATATATCCGTTAATTAAAAACAATATTGTAATTATAATTGAAATAATATTTTTAACGGTTTATAAACAATTACAAACAATCTTAAAATCCGCATTAAGTACTTTCGGTTACTTTCTAACCTGCCTCAACTGCCATTAAATTCAAAAAAAAAAAAACAACGGTTTTTTTTTTAATTTAATGGCAGTTGAGGCAGGCAATTTAATGGCAGTTAGGGCAGGTTAGAAAGTAACCGAAAGTACTTAATGCTGATTTTAAGATTGTTTGTAATTGTTTATAAACCGTTAAAAATATTATTTCAATTATAATTATATATATATGGTAGTTTGGCCCACATGTTAATTCCGTATCTATTTATTTAATTGGGAGTAACTCGTGATTTACAAAATTCAACCTGATATTGTAGCCACAGTGATTGTGTTCATCATCATAAATTAAGAAAAATATCCCTTAATCCAATTAATATAAACAAATAAAGTATATATTTGGAATTTCTCTGCTGTTTAACGTCAGATGACTCCCGCATCATCTTACTTACATTCAAACCACAAACAAGTTGCAATTAAACTAGAATGAACTGACAAAATTGAAAAAATAATAAGGTCATTATGGACATGTACAATTTAATTAATTGCGCAAAAATGCTAACATTTTACTGTTTTGCCCGTAGGTCGTTTTGACGTCATATTTGCAAATTACATTTCATTTAGTCAACAAGACCATCACTCAGAATTACGTGTATGATATAAATATTTTAATAAGGTGCTCTAAATTTATATAAAATATTTATACAAATAAACATTTTTGATCAGTAAACTATAAAGTAAATAAATGAAAAAATAACCTAAATAAAATAAAAAAAATTAAAAATACAACTAAAAAAGAAACAAATGACAGAACTGAAAAATAATGTAGTTGAAATATTTAAAAAAAACAACAACTAAAAATTGAATATTTTAATATATATACAAATATAAAAAAAATGATAGTTGAAATGAAAAATTATATACGTATAAAAAATCAAATTTTATTTAAATTAAGTCATATCAATTTATCATACATTTTAAAAGTTTTTTAAATATATATATTTCTCATTATATAATTTTAAGAATATATATTTTTTAAAATATTGGAACAACGCAATAAAAAATAAAATCATATAAATTTAGTTAGTTAAAATGATGGAATATTTTTTTATATCTAACAAATACTGTATGAGGAATATCTAAATCGCAATAAAAAATAAATATTAATAAAACTGCTCATTGGTCAGCTACATATTTATTCCAGGATTTAAATAGTTACAATTAAGTTCTAAAAATAAGAATGCCTGTATTTCAAATCTTACACATTAAGCTTGCATTCTGCCCATCCCTCTTGTATGTATTTAAATGGATACTGTCCTATACATGAGGGGTCAGAGTGACTCGAGGCCATCATGGGATCAGCATGGGTGTGAGCATTCTAACATCATATTTTCAATGGTATAAATGGCTGAAGAGTTGGAGGTTGGAGTAGATTGAAGCTTATCCATTAAAGTATAAAGATATGTTATCTTAACATAAACTGTGCACTGATTATATACGTGTGAGGGAGATAATAATCTGAACCAAGTGATGAGTTCTGGTTCAGCACAAAATATCTATATTGGTGATTATTTATCTTTTGTACATGTGTGGTGTCATATGTATCAGTAGTATGAGATAGTGTGGATAGTTGAAGGTTGCTTGAGAGTCTGAGTTCAAATCCCCTATACTTATAAATTAAATGACAATAAAATATGCTCATGAACTGAAATTTCTTGACCATTTTATTTTAAACAAAAATAAACTTCACTTGCCCACAAATGTTAATAGCAATAAAAATCTCCCAAAGCCAGAAGATGTAAGAAAAGCTTTTTGAAACAAATAGTACATGTAGCATAACTTTATATGAATTGTTAAAGAAAAGCAGAATCTGTTCTTGGAAAAAAAGTCAAGAAGTAGCATTTGTTAAAACACATATTGCTGATATTACACAATCATTTGATATATTATAGTAGCAACTTAGGGATAATTCTGATAGTTGGCATTTCAGTGTGTGACTAGGTAATACTAAGTCACCCTACCTACAACAGAAAAACAATAGTATCTACACCATTTATACTAGATAGTGCTAAGAGATCTTATAATTTGACAAAGAAGCCAGGCTATAATATTTGCAAGAAAAAACTTCCATTGACACTTGTAATATTGCCTTTTTTCAATAATCATTAATCACAAAACTATGCTAAATATATTTATTAGTTCTAAAATTTTGCCAGACTATTTAAGTCCTGTGTGTTAAGCTATTAAATGTGTAGTCATTTATGTTTATCAATTTAATTTTCAACAGAAAATAAAAAATTCAACATGATGACACATCACTCATAATTCATAATGAATTAGAATCCACAAACCAGAGGTTGAAATTATTTATAAAGATACATTCCATTCATCTGTACACTTAGAAAGTGGAATGAAAGTGGCATTGAAAACATGTAAAAAATTTAAATTGTAAGATGAATTCTTTTGGTAAGCATTCCAAAATATTGACTATATCCTTTAGAAATGTCCACAAGAATATCTCTTATAAAGATTGCATATTTGATAGTAGTAGACTATTAATATTTTCCATAAAATATGAAAAAATATTCAGACTATTGCATCAAGGCTATCTAGAGCTAGACAAATGAAGGTCATTTGTGAAAAGATACTTTGAAGCCAAAGTTAGGACAGAAATTGGGAATCATGTAAAAAAAATTAAATGGTATCAACAATGAATGGAATACTAAAAAAATATTTTATTATTTGATGCAAATGATGAAACCATGGTATTAGATATGGTGGACTTTTCATTCATTTTTTTTATTGTTATGGATGCTATTTCTTAATAAGTAACAATCCAGATAATAAAAATGACTCACACAGAGATAACAGTGACTAAACTCTGAGAATATTGACCTTATCAAAGTTATTCAAAAATGATAATCTTTAGCAATAGCTCTGAATTTATATCTGCTAATTGTGAACAATATTGAAAACAGCCTGCTAATAGCTCTAAACAAGCTTTTTTTTATGATAAATGCTACAAGAGAAAATATCTGAACTACCCCAAATCCAAAATTAAACCAGACCAGCATAAAAATAATAATAAAACACAACCTAAGGTTTCACTGCTACAAGCAGACTTCTCATGTGTAAAGAACTACAAAAACTACACAATATATATAATATTAAAAACTATCCACAAATCCATTCATTTCCCATCCACCCTTAATATTAAAAGAACTCTTAAATAAGTTAATTGCTTCAGAATAATAAATTTTCAATAATGAAGACTCTTTAATTCTTCTTTTGATTTCATTTCTCTCAAAGAAGACAACCTTAGCTTCATCAAAATCAAAAGAAAAACTAAATAGTCTTTATTATTGAAAATTTATTATTCTGAAGCAAATAACTTATTTAAGAGTTCTTTTAATATTAAGGGTGGATGGAAAGTGAATGGATTTGTGGGTAGTTTTTAATATTCAATATATTGTGTAGTTTTTGTAGTTCTTTACACTTGAGAAGTCTGCTTGTAGCAGTGAAACCTCAGGTTGTGTTTTAATATTATTTTTATGCTGGTCTAGTTTAATTTTGGATTTGGGGTAGTTTTGATTTTATATTGACTAGTTTAGCTTTATGCTTGTAATGTTTATTTATATATATATATATATATATATATATATATATATATATATATATATATATATATATATATATATATATATATATATATATATATATATATATATAGTATCCTCACTGCTGGGAAAATATAATAATAATAATAATAATAAAATAGGACTAGCTCAGATAAATGGTTATGTTTGGCTAAAATACATATAATCAATAATACAGATATCTTATGATACTGTCTACTATTAACTAGCTCTAACTAAATAAGAAATAATAATATGGTTTAGTTTTATAAAAATTAAATAAATAAAATATTAATAAATCATGAGACAATGGAGTCACGTAAAAGTAATAAAAATACATTGAGCCAATATCCCACAGTATACAACCTCAATGGCATAAGAATACTACCCCCCCTATTATTTCAAATAATAATAATAAATAGCATTGTTATGACTTTAACATAATAATCAATTTAATATAATGCTAATAAATAAATCCTATTCTTTATAATACTTCACTCATATATACTTTAGTGCAATTAATTTTCTTAAAAACTTCTTTATTTTCTTACAGTTTTGACTGTCCAGCAGTCTTCTTCAGAGCTACAAGATTTGAATAATACAAATACATAATTATCATTTCACATGTATATGTATAAATCTTATATAAATCAAATATATATATATCTCCATCATTTTACACACATATATACATATGTATCAAAATATACACATATATTTTCTTCATATATATATACACATATAAATATATGTCACCCCTAGACATATATATATAATCCATATCTACATCTATATAAATATGCATATCCAATACCTAGACATACCTCTTTTAAACATACATCCATATACAGATATACATACACCTATAGACATATATACAATCTTCATATATCTTTACTAATACACATCCATATGTATATTCTATCTACACATATATAAAATACAAAACATATCCAATTCACCGTTTTTTAATTTTTTACCTTTTTAAACAATTCCATTTTTACTTAATTTTAAATCAACCTTTTAAATATTCTTCTTTTTAATATTATTTATAATATTTAATACTATTTTATTATTATTATTTTTATAATTATCTAATATATAACATCTTTTACTTTACTATCTTTAATTTTACTTTTTATAACTTTTATCTCTATTTCACTAAATAATATTTTTAATATTATTACCTCCATCTTCCTTACAGTTGTTTTAACTTTAATTAAAATGACCGTTTTTTTCAAAATTTTCTATCTTATTTATTCATTTAAAACAGCTCCCTCTGTTATCAATATTATAAAACTTATAATTCTATTTACCTTCCAACTTCCCAATTATAATCATTAACCATATTCCAATATTATAAATAGCTACTTTACCATTATTCCACATCTAAATATACATATCAAACATTCCATATTTCCTACATATATATATATATACATCTTTACATTACCTCTATACATATAACTAAAATATATAGATGTAGATATGGATTATATATATATATATGTCTAGGGGTGATATAGATTTATATGTGTATATATATATATATGAAGAAAATATATGTGTGTGTTATATATATATATGTGTAAAATGATGGATATATATATATATATATATTTGATTTATATAAGATTTATACATATATATGTGAAATGATAATTATGTATTTGTATTATTCAAATCTTGTAGCTCTGAAAAAGACTGTTGGACAGTCGTAACTATAAGAAAATAAAGAAGTTTTTAAAAAAATTAATTGCATTAAATTGTACATGAGTGAAGTATTATAAATAATATATATGATTATATGAAGATATCCAAAAAAAGTAAAGGAGAAAAATAAGAAAATCCTATTCTCTTTATTAAAATAATATGACTATAATAATCTCAGGTACTTTACAATAATTCTAATTAAACTTCTATAGTCAAGTATGATAAGGGATTTTGTATCACTCTCAACTACATCTAACTAATAATAATAGCAAATAATAATAATAATAATCTTCAATGTATAATTATCAATCTTATCTACTTTTCCATTTTATAGTAATTGTCAATAATAACAACAATAAGTAATATAATATAATCTTTTATCTTTCATGTGGTATCTTAAATAGAATATGTGGTATAATCTGATAATCTGAGAACATGTGGCAACAAATAATATTATAATTCTACACAATAAAGTATATAATTAATTTATGACCATAATAATAATGTAAAATGAAAACTTCTCAAATAAATTATATTATGAAATACTATAATTTCTTAAGTAAATAATCATATTCATACTGTGCAAATATTATAAAAACTTTACAGAAAATTAAATATTTTTTATGATATTTACTATACTATGTTAGTAAATATTTTGTATGTAATTTTCCTACCTACAATAATAATAAAATAATAATAATATTATTATTAATACATAAAAATAATTAAAAACATATTTATGTAAAACTCCAATCCATTATAAAATAATAATTTAAAAAATGTTCTTTCTTCTAATATTTTCATTATCAGTCCTTATAGATGCTTACTCTTCGGAAGTATGTTGCTATGACAACCACTGTCTAACACTTGGGAACGAAACTTTTCTATCCTAATGCAGCATATTCACAAATGATAAAAAATGAAATAAGAAAAATGATGTGAAGTCAACTTTTAAATCTGAAGTTACTTACGAAAATAATCATTAATCATTGACTGAAAGTTCATAAAAATTATAGTCCTTTGTTGATATCTTTCAAGATAATTATTGTTAAAGGTGATATCAGTTTAGAAAATTAAAAAATAATCTTCCAAAGTATTCCCATTCTATATGATCTTGTGTTGGCTTTTGATGCATCTGTCATGGCTATATGGATTCAGGCATTTTCATGTGGAAAGTACACACTTTTGTTTCATTAAAATTAGCATTTAATATTTTAACAAAGTTATCACAAAGTTATTTTGTCAGGATATTTCTATTTACCTAGGTATTTCTTTTCCAAAGAATAATTTTCCAAAAATCATTTTTTCTACTATTAAATAAATGAGGTCCTTTTTTTAATAATGATAACTTATCATATAAAAATGTATTTGCAGTAATATTAATCTTTATCTCTTCATCATTTTAAATAAAATTTCAGAATAAACTTTTAAAAAGAATATTTCTTTTAAAACATTTACTGCAACTCTTAAAAACTATATATTTTTTAAAAAAAATTGATAATTAAAGTCTTTACATATAGCTTTGCTTTTTCAGATAGAGCTAGCTATCTTTTCTCCTGATAAAATACACTTAAATTAAATATCTGCTGAAATTTTCTTTCCAATTTTCTCAACAATGTCCAAGATATTAATATAGCTAATGGTATATTTTCCCATTAATATTTCTAAAATTATATTTTTATTTAGTATCCGTACCTCCATCATCACTTTCCTCAGATATACAATTATTACTGGTATGAATACCATAGTTACTATGAAGCTGGATTAAGTTTCAATAGCTTATTTGGCAGTGAATCTTTGTTGCTTTAACAATGCATGATTTTAATGTAATAAAACTTAAATTTTTTAATACTATCTTTTAAAATAATTTCAAGTAATAAATTATACAATACTTTGATATTTTTAAAAAATAATAAATTAATTTGAGTTATTTAAAAGCACAGAATTGACTTATTAAAGCACCCAATGGAATTGATTAAAGAACAATTGACTTAGTTAAAGCTCAGAAACAAGTGAGCATCTGCTTTTATAGTAAATTGAACTGATGATTTAATTGGCTATTAGATCTTCAACTGGTGATCTAATTTACATACAGCCAAAATTGCACAATTAAAATTAAAAATATATGAGTCATCAATATTATATTAGATGTTATATTAATAAATTTTAAATTAATTTCATATTTCTATTTAAACAACTAAATACTTTAAAACAACATTTAAAAAATATTTTATTAATTTATCCAACAGTTAGTTTTAATGTATTTATTTTTAAAATCTAATTTTATTAACTACATTCATTTTAAAAACCTAATTAAATATTTTATAATAACTATTTTTTTATCTTATTTTGTGGCCAACAAAAGTTTTCAATTTTATAGTACAATTCTAAAGCAATTTTGAAACTTTATTAGAAAAACATGGAAGCACACAAGTATGAATATTTACATGTCATGTGACTTTAAAAACTCAGATAATGTGTATCAATTTTTAATTATTGTTTGCTAACAAAATAAATGTTTAATTGAAAAATATATTATATTAAAGAATAATAATATAATAATATAATTTAGAATAGCAATTATGATACTATTAAATTAAATGCATTTCTCTATCACAAAATATTAAATTTTAAATAAATAATTTACAATACAAATATTAAATATAATTTTTATTTTACAATACAATAAATTATTTAATTTTATGTCATTACTTTAAATTTAACTTTTAACACTTATGTAAGAAAAATTTTAATATACTATTTTACTATAACCAGTTTTCCCAACCATACGAAATTACACTATTAAGCTTTACTTGACCATTTTCACATATTAGTATAGTTTTTATGCATTTCATAATCTCTTTATTTTAACAAAACATTTTTAAAACATTGCCAACATTACACAATAGTTTAGTTTAATTTAGTATAAAAGACTTCTATTTTAAATTTTGTATTTTAAAAATTGAAAAATGCTCTTTTAAACACATTTCAATAATTGTATATACATATTGGAGAAGGTGATCTGGACCAACTGGTGAGTGTTAGTCCAGCACAAAATACATATATTGGAAATTCTTTATCTATTCACATTTATGTGGTCATGTTTGTCTGTTGCATAAGATGGATTGGACAGCTGTGTGGAGTTTGAAAGTCTGACTTTAAGTCCCTTGTAATTACTTTAACTTTAATATAGACTATATACAAATATTAATATGTTAACAAAAATCTTATTCTGCAAACAAAAACAGAAAACATTCTTTTTAACTTTTATTTGAAATACTAATTTAACTGCTCTGTAATTAGTCAGAACTCTAGAGCATAGGCGGCCAACTTTTATATTCATAAGATCTACTTTTTATTTTAAAAATATGTTGCGATCGACTTGTTGTCACAGGCATAGTATAACTGGAGGGAGGTGTGAAATGCATACTATTTTTATATATCTACCTATGTAAAAAATAATATAATTATTTATTAATTTTAGTGGATGAAAATAAGTAAACATAGTAGATGAGTCTGTTCAACATTTATGTCTGCTCTCTGGTAAGTTTTGTCTGGGCATACTCACATACAGTCTGACAGATAAATTAGTTTCCATAATTACAATATAAGGTAATATTGTTACTAAATAAAACCATAGAAGTACTTAATATTTTTATTGTTAAATACTAGCTTTTCAATAGGATCAAAATTGGAATTATTTTAAGTTAACAGTATAATTAATTATTAAATATATTTTTACCATTGTCTAAAATATTAAATAGTTTAATTAGTTATCATCTGTGTTTAAAGGTGATTTACTAATTTCAGGCAAATATGATCACTTACAATAATCAATTTGGTTTATTGATTTACAGTCAGCCCTTTGTCTAAAAGTCTATAAGTAGGCTTGCACATTTTTTTTTACTGGGGAACAATATTTTTTTAAGTTAAGAGAGATCATTGTACTACTTAAAATCTAGAAATTGTTGCAATTGGATTGGTTTCCATAGAGAAAAGTACAAATTAAATTAATTAATAAACTATGGAGTAAATTCTAAGTACCCTACATCTACATATTATCACACCAATACTGTCAGCTAGTAATTTGGAAACTGGTTTACTAATAAGATAAAAGCTATATCAAGGAAATGGTCAGCAAGTAAACACAATATAACCTGGTCAAGAATTCTGTAAGCTTAAAATTTCATAATGTATCTTACAAATGTTTTGTTTATAATAAGCAGAAAATACATAATAAATATTGCTATAATAAATTTGGATTTGTAATAATGAATCATTTTGGAACTTTTATTCATATAAGAAATTTAAAAGTGAACTATATTAAAGGATATCTATCTTTTATTGCTATATAATTTTCTGGTACACCCATAAAATGGTTCTATTAAAATGAAATACTATCTTAACTACTAATTTTATTTAATGTTATAAAAATTTACAAAATATGTGGTAAAATAATTAAAATTACTTTATTGTGTTTAATTTAGTAGCAATAATATCTCATACCCATGTAAGTTCATTATATGTGAATAAATGGATTATTGACATTAAAATTATTGAAGAAAAATGGATTACTGAAATTCTTAATATGAAATATTAGAAGTTATCTCAAATTTATAATAAAAACTGGAAATGATTTTGTTGTGTTTTGGTAGATTTGTCACCTATATTAAATAAAATAATAGTATTTTACTAATATTAATTATTTCACAGTTCAACTTACTTCAAAATATATAATTAGTCATGTTAATAATATTGGCAATTTTAAAAGTACCACAGAATATTTGCTAGTTAACTCAATTATGCCATAAAAATAATTAATTATCCACAATAATAATAATTGAAATCAACATTCATCATCAGCATTGTATCTTCTAGTTTGAAAGAGTTAAAATTTTTTGAAAGAAAATGAATGTTCATAATTATTTCATGATTTGACAATTCCTTATGATTATTAATTTGATTAATAAATGTTTACTTGAATTATCCAGAATATACAATCCTAATAAAATATATCAAAATGCATTTTTACAAATACCTATGAAAAATAATAAAAGATATAATGATATTATGGAGGATAAATTTTATGCTAATTGTGTATTCGAATTTATACAGTGGAAGTTGTTATTTTTCTATAATTTACATGATGCATACAAGAAGGAAAAGTAGTATATTTAGAGAAAAGAAATGCAATGAAAAATGAAAAGTATTTATATTATTAAATAGCAAAGAACACTAGGAAGTCTTTAAATAATTCTGCATTTTTAAAGTGTTATATTGAACTATTTTTTTATTTCTTCACAGAAGAAATACAAAGAAACCTTATTTAATAATATTTTTTTATTATTCTTTTAATGTGTATTATATTATAATTCTATTTACGTTTAATGTTCATAGGTCCAGCTGCCAGTTTTCTTATAAAACAAAAGTATTCAAACCAATTAGAGATGAATATAACTTGCTTATGAAACAAAAGAGATATGCAGTAATGTCAGATTTAATTTTGTTTGTACCAATAAGCAACTACAAGGAATATAAAAATCACTTACAATAAATTGTTAAACTTTATTATGTTATCCTATTTTTGTTTTTAATGTCTTTTTGGTAAACCTGCAATTAGCAAATGATTATGGAAGGTAAAATTCAATTTTGATCAAATCTAGACATGTTTAATATTATGTTTTATATTGTATTATGTAACTAATTATTGCTAATAATTACTACAGTTGGAGATCACTTTAGGATTGATAATTGCTGTTTTAATTTCTGTGTATTAAGTAATAATTATATTTTGGGTATTTGATGTTCACATTTATATGGTAGACGTTATTTGTAAGAGATTACATTGTTGCCATTTTGATATTTATGATATTATGCATTCTTATATTTGTTATTTCTATTTATATCCATGTCATCTTATGAAAGGCATACTTTTTCTTATGCAGCATAAAAGTGTAAGTCATCATCATGGGTGAATCATGTATGATGCCCATGGATTTTTGAGCTAATCAAGGTCTATATTGTTATGAAGGATTTTCATGTATTTTTTTAAACAAGGAATTAACTACCCATTTCCCCCCATATCCCTATAGGTGTTCCCAAATAGTGGTACTGGAATTTTAAAGTATTCATAGTCATGGAATGCCCATCATCTAGGTTACTTATTTACTTATTTGCCTTAGTTCACCACCATTATTTATTTGGATATATTGTTTTTTGGCATCAGATTTTATCTCGTTATGTCTTAATCATTTCATATTTAGTGACAATGAAATCATTCTTGAGGAGATATAAATTAGATATGTGAACCATGTTAGCATTGAGCAAATGATGATACCCAATAGTAATATCCCTGCTAAATATTAATTTATAGTACAAGATTAGTGTATTAGTGTATTATCTACCCAAAGTGACCTCAAATACTCATGCTGCATTTGTTATTTGCTATTTATAGTTAAATATTAATATATCAAAAGTTTCAATAGATTTAGAGAAAAATTTTATGATGTGATATCAAATATCAAGTGTAGAACTATAGTGATATTGATTTATTTTTAAACAGATTAGAATAATATTTTTACGTTCAACATGTTGGATAAATACAAATAGGAAGTCATATAATCACATGATCACCATCTCTTATGCTAAATTGAAAATATTATTGTGTTTTCAATTTCATTTTCTTAGTTTTGTATTAAGTAGAGAAAAAAGGAGGCTCCTTGAGGGTTGCATTAGACCCTAAGATGCTCTTAGATCCTAGGCTCCTCACTGATGAAGGCCACAAGCCAGAAACTAGTCTGGGATGTTGGATGAGTAGGCACTAAATGGGAATTTTATGCACAAGCCTTCTGGCATCTATTGATCACATTAGTTGGGCAGGGTGGCACTAATGTATGGAGAGTTTTGCCTGTTTAAGTCACCTAATATTCTTAACATATTAACATAAGTATAATTATTAATGTGGCAGGAAATACGCGTGATTATATATTCCCTTGTATTAAGTATTGTCAGCCTGCCATTCATTAGATAAGAATTTTTGGATTATCATGCTTAGATTTAATTTTAATAAACAAGTTGCATAAATCTATGCTTGATAAATAAAATATAGTAAATGTGTAATAAGCTAGAAAATGTAAATTATAGAATTTGTGTATATAATAACACTGTAAAAAGATGATAATGTAATATAATTTTGATTAGATTCAAGGAAATCTCTCTCCCCCCCCCTCTGCTAATATTATAGTTATGCTAAAAAAATCTTGTTTTATATATAATCTTTTTATATGATTGATGAAGCATATATATATATATATATATATGTTGTTTGTGTGTGTTTTCAGTAACCTTATTTCCAAACACTATCCATATTGTTATTGCTATTGCCATATCACCATTGCTATGGCCACTGCTATCATCATTGTTACTATTACTCAATATAATTAGTTTTATCATATGTTTAATATATCATTAATCTATTATGCTAAACTCTTACGTTAGAATATATAAAATTTTAATATTGATTGACTAAAATATTGTTTATATTATACAGAGATGCTATTTAAAAACAATGTAGTAAAAGTAAAATATTTGATTTTAAAGAATAATATTTCAATAAATTGTCAAATGCCATCATTTACTAAACCTGGTCATACTGTGCAGACAGGTCAAACTTAAATTGTTCTCAGATGAAATTATCATTGACTTATAGTTATAATAATTGTGATCAAAATATTTTAAGATTATTTAATGGTTAAGCTGATTATTATGTTTGCATTAGTATTACAGATTTGCTAAACTATTATAAAGTTTAGATTTTATCCTTGTTATTAATAATAAAAGTGTCAAATATCTTTTAGTAATTCTCTTTTGTAGTGTAATTTATTTTATTTTTTCTATATTTGGATAGCTGTAAAATTCCTCTTGCTGATTCAGATATACATTATAAAATTATTAGATTCTAAAATCATAAAAACCCAGAGAAATTAAAATATTGATTAATAAATTTAAACTTTGATTTTGTTTGCCAGACATTTTTAAAATAATTTGGTATACACTATCTTAGTCTCTTGTTTTCTTCTTATTATTTAATTAAAATCCCAAAGATTTAAATCTTCTTTTTTAATTATTTAAACATAGAATCTTTGCCTTTATTTTAAATATCAAATTAATATTTAAAGTTTCCATTTATCATCACCCACCTCGTTGTCATAATTCATCTATATTTTATTTTATTTTAATTAAAATCATCATCTTATTTTATTATCCCAGCATAGATTATTCATCCTTTATTGATCCCCATCTCATTAGAACATTAACTATTCATTACCCTTAACATATTCCCATTTTTTCTCCTCATTCTTAGTTCTATTCCTTATTCATTTTCATTAGTTAATTATTATTTGCTCTTCATTGCCCTTATTAATATTCTACATCTTTACTCATTTGTCATTAATGTGATACTTCTAATTTCAGGATCATTCACTAGATGGATATTATTCTGATTATTAACCACTTAATATACTCATAAATTAAATAGATATCTTTTAACATTATTATCATTCCAGTATTAAAAGTTACTTTAATTAGAATACTTTGTATAATGTCAGATTACAAGGGACTTATGGTTAGTGCACTATAAGATCTATAGTATACTGTAACTGCTCCTATTCACATTCTACTTGTATGCTATGCTCTATACTCATACTAGCCAAGCCAGCTCAGTTCTTATATGCTGTGTCTGTTCTATTTTATTTTAGTTGTAATCTATTGTAAGGAGATGGGGTTACATTGCAAAATTAGAAAAGCCATTTCGATACTTAAAAGGCCAGATTGGATCAATAAGTGAGATGTTACATGCAAACTTCCTCCTATTTGGAAAGTTTGTTTAAAAAAACATTCTTAATTTAACATTTTTGCTATTGATGGAACTTTAACTTTTTTTTTTTCAAATCAGTGATTGTATTGTCTTTATAACCATCTTTCTACTTTTTATCACCCAGTAGATGACTTGTGTGATCAAGTTGAAACATTGGTGTATTACTATTTAAAAATTTTAACATGGATAAATCCACAATATATATAGTGACCATCTGAATGGGCACAAGGGTTTAAAAATTTATAACATGGATAAATCCACAATATATATAGTGACCATCTGAATGGGCACAAGGGTTTAAGATACTTTGTATCTGCACTCAATAGTTATATTATATTAAAAAAAATGAAATAGCCTTAGAATTTTAAAAATTTTTGCTGGAGATTGTTTAAAGCTTAGATATGGGTTGCTTATGTAGTTTATTGACCACTTGATAGGTATTCATTATTATTAGTGTGGTTAATGAGGTATTTAATGTAAGAAAGAGGGGTTGTTTATTAATGGAATTGATACATTTTGTCAGAAAGATGCAAAGTTATTTTATATTATTGTAGTATTGGTTAAATAGTTTCATAATTCTTTATTCATTAATACTTATCCTTTTGTCAACAATTAGTAGCCATTTCAATTACATTTAGTTAAGATAGTTCAATATTTAGGTTGCAGTACATATGCATGCATGTATGTCTGTATTGTGTGTTTCATTTCATTTTCATCTTTAATAACAGCAAACAATAGTACATTCACAATAAAAAAACATTTACATTACAGTAGTTATCTTAAATAATTTAACAAATATATATTTCTTTCCAATGATTAATAGATAGTTGAATCAATGGATTATTTTAAAAAATTAAATAAATTATTAATCATTTTTGTTTAATAGTTAATTAATATTCATTTTTCTTTCAAGTTTGTAAAAGCTATTTATTTTCTTATTATTATTTTTTTTTATCTTGATTTTAGTTCTAAAAATCAAAGCGATTTTTTTTTTAATATTTTTTGGAATATGCAATTAGCTTAGTTAGAAGACAAGCATGGGAGTAACCTTGTGGAAGGAAATGAACTTTGCTAAAGAGAGCTATTTAACAAAGATCTCCAGTGGAAAATTTGCTTATTATGTAATGTAATTGTAGCCAGTAAACAGTGGCTCATTATTGTGAAAGTAAGACCAGTTGCTGAAGTCAAATTGATTTTAAAAAAAGTACTTTGGAGTAAAACTTTGAAAGAATCTTAAGAATTTATTATGGGAAAAGTTAATTTTAAAATGCAGTTCTAAATTTTAAAAAGGTATACAGTTTACTTTACTCTCCTTGATTTAAACATTTTTGAATTAACCTCTTCATAACTATTGCTCTTTTAAAAATGTATGTTAATAATGTCCAGTCTACATTACTTCATTTAATTGTCATTTTAAATAAGAATAAATTGCATGAATATTATTGTTGTATCATTAACCAACATGTGTTTTTAATATATCTGAAAAACGCATGCAGAACTATTTTACAGAATATATTTTAATTCTTCACTATTATCCGTGTTATGTTTTTGTGAGGATTAAACATAAAATTAAGGATATGCATATTTTGATAAATCATGCCATGTTTAAATTCATCATAAAGAGATGACAGTATTTGTTTGTCTGGTATTCCTGGAAATAATACATATTTTAAATGAAGGAAATAAAATGTGAGCTACTTCAAATTAAGTATTTGCTTTAATCGAATGGAAGGATAGAAATGCTGGTAATTTTTGTTCTCTTCGATAAAGATAGAAAATAAAACAAAGTATTATTAATTGAAGAATTACTAAGGAAACATGGTATCTTAATTGACAATGTTTAAGAATAAACTAGGCATATAATAAATTATAAAGTGTTAAATGCTATTCAAGAAACTACTAAAAATAATTGTGTACTTAGTATAGAACTACAACGGAATAAGTGAGATAATTCCTGTCCAACAGTAGCTAAGAATTTATTATATTTTCATCATAATAGAAGATAAATTGATTGCTTATGTATGATAGTAACTCAAATAACTTTGTTATGAACATTGAAGATGCTGAGTCCTATTTAAGCATGATTATATTTGTTTGGTTATCCTACAGCAGTCATTTTAATTTAAATTCAGTTTGGAATGTGTCCCATATTGTTTCATAAACCTGGAACAGAGCTTTGCAAGTGAACTTTTATTTTAAGTTACAAAACTAATAACCTTTGTTTCTTTATTTTTTTTTATTGCTTGTCATAATTAATGTATATGATAGGTAGATAGGCTTATTTATTATTATGTTTATTTATAATTTGGGTTTTTTTGACCTTCAAGACCATCTCCGAAGCGTATCCAAATGAGGAATATGCTGGTAAAAATTGATTGTGTTCAAATAAGTCTTATTGTTCTTTTACGAAGGTAAAAGAAAGAAATATTTTTGTTAAATACATTATTAGAGAGGTTCATATTTATTTTGCATACTTTATTATCTCAAAGTGAGAATTTTGTTCTTTTTTTTTTGAATCAATGAATGTATAATAGAAATAGTTTGCAAGATATGAAAGAAAATTTGTTCTTAATAATTATAAATATTAATTTTAAAAGTAACCTAAAGTTTATTCTGAATTAAAAGTTATACCTTAATGCAATATTTAATTACCATGTTGCCTGCATAGTGTGTAATTTAGAGTTAATTTTATATATGTTTTTATTCACGGGTGTTTGTTTGTTTTGCACAATTATGACATTTGTTTGATAAAGTTCAGTTTGTGAATATTTTATGTATAAATTTCAGACGCTGTCATATTCTACTGAATTGAACGGATTGGTATGTTATCTGTATGCATTTATCTGCCAGCGTGTATTTATAATGTTCAATATTTAGAAAAGCTATGAGAATAGAAAGATATATGATTGTGTTATAATGTCTGTAGGAATAAAAGATTTTGCTTATTTAGTCTATGTTAATAATTTTCCATGAGTCCTAGTTGATATTATATGCATATGATTAAATGATATTTTGAAGTGATGTTTTCTTAGAGCCTGATGAAGAGGAAAAAGTCCCCACCAATAATGTATTTAGAAGTAGATTAATTATTGTAGAAATGATCAGTAAGAGTTTATCTGCTCCTCATGTAGATTTTCCTTATAACGTATAGTATGTATAATCATGAAAATATAGCTATGTGTTAATTAATAGGTGGCCAGATAAATTGTTAAATTAATTCTTGAGGTAGTATTAGTGTCTTATTTTATTGATGAATTACGACATTGTCCGAAATAAGATAATTGTATGATATTTTCTTAATGAATGGAAAGTTTATAGAAAAGATTGTTTTATAATATTGCTGCTTGAATATGCACACACATGCGTAATATAAATAATATCGCGTATATAAAGTATAGAGATATTGAAATTAAAATGTGGAATAAATGTTTTTGGAAATACATTACATTCATTTAAATAGAAGTATAAAGTTATTGAGATTAAAATGGGAAATAAATATTTTAAAATAAAGGTTATAAATCATCAAATCATCAGAATAAACATGATTTTGTTGCTATACATGAAAGGTATATATAAAAGAAAGTGATTATTTAGTCAATTAGAGAAAGTTGCTTTGTTGAGAGCCAAATATAATTAATTTGATTTATTTTGTTAATCAAGAGTAATATCCTCTCAAAAGTATTTTTTGTGCCAATAATATAACATGTTATTTATTTATTGTCATGTAGATGAAACATGTAGGCAAAGCATGTGTTTGAAGTCAGGATATTTAAGTTGTGTTATTAATTTGCTTTGATAGTAGGGATAATCCCAAACTGATGCTCAAAGTTTATTTGATAATTTAAAAATCTGTAAGACAAATAGTCCATTTGTAAATATAATGTTAAACCAAGTTTATTTTATTGTAATAAGTGATTTGTTTTAGTTATTTAAAATCTTAAAAACTGTGTCTTGAGTTATTCTTATGTACATTCGTGTTTTCCATTTCCACATTTACACATTTATAAATCTATTACAAAATAGATATATTATTTTAGAGTTATAATATTAAATTTGCTAGTGTCTGACAATATTGAATTTTTTAATCCAAACATTATAAGGAACATTTGCCACTGGACAAACTTATTACAAAGGTTGCCAAGTCAGTATATTTGTTAGATGATGATATGAGATTAAAATACCCTATTTCTGTCATTATCTTATTACTGAAACACAGTAAAATATTTACACAATTTGTCTCATTACCTTTTATCATACTTTAGAATTACAACTTATGGGCCAATGTAGTTTATTTAATTCAACTGTGTTTGTTAAAGTTCCCTGAGATCTTATTGTTTATTTCTTGATTGGCATTAAAGTACATGTTTAGATTATGATATGCCAAGTCATAGAATTGTTTAAGAATATAATTATAGCAAGCTGATATATGTTGTACTTGGATGAAGTAAGAAATTAAGTTTAAAGTATATTTTAATAGACTGTACCAAATAAACATTATGATTCTTTATCGTACAATTAATTAACAAAGGAATTTACATTATATTAAATGTTTTGTAATATTTCTTCTTTTATTCATTTATTATCATATATCTTATGAACTGACTATAGCCTCCCACTGAGCTGAACTGAACATAAACTTAAATATAGAGTCTCAGTAATAATTTTGTATTATATATCTTATGATATTGTTGTATTCATTAATAGAACTGGCGCCTGGGCATTTTGCTCATGTAATGTATATGAGCAGTGTT
This sequence comes from Epiperipatus broadwayi, assembly GCA_028023455.1. NCBI lineage: Eukaryota > Metazoa > Onychophora > Udeonychophora > Euonychophora > Peripatidae > Epiperipatus > Epiperipatus broadwayi. The sequence goes on along the minus strand of JAQFVV010000118.1, from coordinate 1,689,033 downwards.
GGGAGTGTAGGTTATAATATATATATTTATATATATTGTACCGAGTCGAATCACTGAAACCACTTACTTATGCATATATATAAGTTTTGGTCAGTTTCAAACTTCTTCCTAATACATTTATAATCTTATAAATGTTACGTGAATGAACTGGCACGTTCGAGCAAAATGGGAGATCTTATTGATAGCTTTAACTATAAACAATGGCCCATCTCGGCTGCTAGATTCAAACCCCTACTATCCAAATACTTTATTTGTTTCAGGGTAAACCCCAGGGCGCCAGCTGGTCTGAGGACTAATGTATTCGGGCAGGAGGCTCATAATCCAGCACTCGAAACATTCCCTAAAACTAGCTCAGTCTAATTTTAATTCAATAATAAAATTATACAAAATTTGTGGTGGAAAGAATTAATAAAATGTTGGTAAAAATAATTGACCGACAAATAAAGTTTAAGTTTGAAGACATTTTATTTTAATTAACATTAATTAAGTTTAAAGATAATTTATTACCCAACATTTATTGACTAAATTTAAACATCTTTATAAATCTAATATAATACACTCACATTCTAAATTAACATTTCTAAACTAGTTTAAATATTCTTGTAGATTTTAATAGTAGAACAATAGTATTTATCTAATTTAACTAATAACAATGATATAATGATCACACAAATATTAACTCATATATCATTCACAAATATAATAATCAAGCTTTAATAGCATTTGAAACTTAAACACACATATCAATAGTTCATTTTATGTATGATAGAGTTCATATAATTTGAATCTTGAATATTTACAAATTACAGTGGTGGCTACTACATATAAATGATAATAAATAAATGTTTACCTAGGATTTTTTGAATGGGGATATTTCTTGTTGTTGGCTGCTTCTGCTACTTCTGATGGATTATATCTAACCGGTTAGATTTGGATGTTTCTTGAAGAGATTTTATGCAAATCCATTGGTTTTATTCTTGAAGACAGTTGAAAGTTTGACGGAGGATTTCTGAGTTGTTATGAAGACATTATTTCACAGGCAGGTTTTGATGATTTTGTTGGATTAAAAAGGCTGAAGCAGGAGCGTATATTTCCAAAAGTTGCTCAACAATGCACTTTTGTTTCTAGATACGTAATAGAAATGCACTGTTGTCTCAACTGAAACAAGACTGTCACTGCAAACTAGACTGAAAAACCCTCTCAATTAATAATCCGATAAAAAAAGTTTATTTATACCTGCGATGTGTTATCTGTTTAATATCCTCTGCAAATATCTGTTGTCGAATTCCATTGGTAATTAATCCTATGACAACGTGTTTTTGACAATTGTTTAATTAATAGTAGCTTTCATAAATGTTTTGTTTTTTATATATCTTTAATCAGTAGCCCACCACTGGTGTGGTTTCTTTAAATCTTTATTTAACCCAATAGCCATCGCTGTGTTTTCCAAATATAATTTCTTTTTTAACTTTCATTTGCATATATATATATATTTATATATGCAAATATGTTAGAAGAATATTAAATATATATATATATATATATTTAATATTCTTCTAACATGCATACATTTATTTACACTCACACAGCACATATACAATTTATTATAATAAGCTTGAATGAAAAGAGATTTTTTTTTTTTTTTAATTTTAAATTACTTATTTTTACAAATGCTAATTTAGAAAAACTTTACTTTCTTTTATAACACTTTTAGTTTGACTTTAAGAAAAACCCCTTCCCACTTTTAATCTTTTATTTCAAACTCTTTTACGAAAGATTTTTTTTTTTTTAATAATTTTTTTAGACAAAATTATTTTATATACATGTGCCAAATTGGCCTTGGCACAATATATATATATATATAATAAATACAACAAGGAGATTAAATGTGCATTGAAAAATAGGATTAGGGAGCATGATATACCAAGTTGCATTATTATTCAGATAGATATAAATCTGTTTTTTTGCAGAAAATGCAGTAATTTGTAATAAATAATTCTGCTTTGATAGAGTTTTTATTTTGCATATGGAAAATGATTTGAAGAAAAGAACATTTAAGGAGTCGTATTTTATAAATAGTACAGATAATGTATTGAATAAACAGTGTTGTGAAAGTTTAATATGCTTTAAATATTAATGTATTACTACTCAAGATGGTGGAATATGCCATAAGCTGACTATAGCAAAGGATATTAATCTTCAATTTTTATATAGGCATTTTAAAAAATTTTGTAGTTTTATTCTAGGGATTTCTTTTTAATATATATATATATATATATATATATATATATATATATATATATATATATATATATATATATATATATATATATATATATATATATATAAAGTCAGATGTCACAAATATATAAATATATAAATATATAAAATTAAGAGCATGCTAAAAGCTCTAAACAAGATTTTTTTTATTTTTTATGATACATGTTACTACAAAAGAAGACATTCAAGTCATCTTTATCTTGGATTGTCCCCATATGCAGACTGGTTTTGTCCTATGGGTCTCTTTGTGATCTTAATTTTACATATTTGTAAATGCAAGCTATATATAAGTTATGTGACATTTGACTTTTTATTATTACTATTATTGTTTTGCTGTTGGTACTTTGGATAAATTAAATGGCTAAACCTATTACTATATGGAATATTTAAATTAAGATCGGGCCCATATATTTTTTTCAGTTGGAAAGCTGACTTCAAAGATATGCAGATGTCTAAAAGTTTTAGATCTTCTTCTTGACAATTAAATTTTAGATAAATGCTTGGCTTGAGTGGGTTTTTGAATCTAGTGTGCCAACTTTTCACTGAAGAGACTTATAGGTCAAAACCAGTTTGGGGATGGGAGCAATCCAAGACAAAAATGATTTGAATGTTTTCTCTTGTAGTAGCATTTATCATAAAAAAATAAAAAATAAAAAAAAAGCTTGTTTAGAGCTCTTTGGAATCCTTTTAATTTTACATATTTGTAAATGCAAGCTATATATAAGTCATGTGACATCTAACTTTTTATTATAACTATTATTATTTTGCTGTTAGGTTTTTGGTTAAATTAAATAGCTAAGCCTATTAATATATGGAGTATCTGAATTAAGTTCAGGCCCATATAATTTTTTGAGTTGGAGTGCTGACTTAAAAGACATGCAGATGTCTAACTGTTTCAGATCATCTCCTTGACAATTAACTTTTAGATAAATTCTTGTTTTGTGTTGTTTTTTTTAATCTAGTGTCCCAACTCCTCACTGAAGAGACCCATATGCTGAAACCAGTCTGGGGATCACAATAAATCAAGATAAAGATGATTTGAATGTCTTTTCTTATAGTAGCATTTATCATAAAAAAAATAAAACAGCTTGTTTAGAGCTCATTAGCATGCTCTTAAATATATATATATATATATATATATATATATATTTATGTATATATATATATATATATATATATATATATATAACAGTAAAGATTTGACATGTAATAATAAGTGATTGAGTTTTAGAAAAAAAGTGCAAAGTACTAGTTTTACTCTGCATAACCACCAATAAAAACCTGTTTGATCAATTTTATGCTTTAGGCTTTTATGAACAAAGGGATGAATATAATACAAAAATATGTAATAAATTTGCCTAAGACATTTTTTTCATTGCCTTATCTATAAAATTTATTTTCAGTGTAATCGAAGATCACAAAGACAAATATTACTTATGAGTGGTTATTTTTTCTGTAGCATATGCCTTTATTATATATAACATCATCATCATTATCATTTGTAACAATTGTTAATCTTGAAAGATATACGTGTCTAAACTTAGTCCAGTTTCTCCAATATCTAGCCTCTTTTCTCCACATCACACCTTGATTGCATGGTCTTAACTCATATTTAAAGACTTAACAAACTTTTATTATTAAAACATATTCTTGATAACTTTTAAATTGTAGCTTATATTTTATACAATAAAAAATAGCACTTTATCAAACTGAACCTAGTTTGCAATAATCTATCAGATGTTTGTGAAACTCCACCGTCTTCTTAAACATAGCTTTTTATAACTCCAACTAAGTAGTTAATGATTAAATTAATTATTAACTTCACTCAATAAAAATGTATAATATAATATGCCATCTACGTTTGACTAAGTTGGCAGCCATCTACCTCAGCTCTGCAAAGAATTTTAATTCAAAAGCCCTTAGAACACCAGCCATCCAACAAATCTCATCTTTATTGGTTAAGGTAAGGGTTTTTTATTAATATAGTTCTGATGGGTGTGGGAAATTTAGCCCACAATCCAAAATACGGGATATGTTTTGAACCTTTTGATAGCACAATTAACAGTGGTAAAATCGCAATAAAAAATAAAAAAAGATCTCCCAGAATAAATGATAAATCTAAAAGAATTAGCTCCATCAATTCGAAGCCAAAAAAGAGTCAAGCATTATATAAACTAAAAATATCAAAAAAATGCAACAGACATCTAAAAAAAAAGAAATTATTTAGAAACATCATAAAGGATCTAGAACCTAACAAAGAAACTGTAAACCTACTGAAAGTTCAGGGTAAAGTTGGTATTTCTCATACAATGCTTAATTACAATGATAATAATCATGACTATATGTATTCCCAAGATCTAATAAAAAATAAAAATGTAAATGAATCTGATAATTGTTAAAACAACAAAATCTGAAGTCACAGAGCACTCCGTGAAGTTAAACGTTCTCCAGAGCCTGAAGGGTAACATAGACCTAGGTATAAGATATGACTTAAACAACAGTGCAGAAAACTCACAGAGTTCCAACGTAACCATTAATACTAAGAAATTTTATTCACATAGCATGCCTAAATACCGGAATACTAACCTTAGGCTGCTGAAAATACTGAAAGCCAACAATGTTTCTAGCATAGGCCCTACCATTCCCGAAGCGCATGCAAATGTTTCAAATGTTAACATAATTGCCAATGCGGTGGAATACACTTTAGATAACTGTGTAACATCCAATCAAAACTCTGAAGGTTGCATTCAAGTTGAAAAAATATCACAAACTCGCTTAAAATGAATTCTCAAATCATAAAAGGAAATAAACCTTCCAGCACTAATAACCAAAATTCGGCCTCCGATAATTCAAGTGCTATAGAAAAATATGGGAAGCAAAAAATCGCAATGACATCCGATGACACAAACAAAAATGATGACAGCATAAATACAGCAGAAGATTTATGTAAGCTTTGTGAAACCAATTGTACACACAAGATGCTAATTAAGGAACATGACACCAAGCATAATACAACAGCTAACCTCAATGTCACAAATATAACTGATAATAAACATAAAAATTATTCTTACCAGCCTCAGTTAATACCAGAAAGCCATGTCATTAGCGATTCTTAAACCAACGAAATATCTACGGAACTAAATGATAAAAATAATATCGATTTTAACTGTAATAGTAATAATAAACAAAATTCACATCATAATATACCTAAAATAAAGACCTCCAAACAAACAATCTCAGAAATGAACCATGAGTTTTCAGATGCTACAGAGAATAACGACGAAAACTGTTCAACAGGCTACACTTCAACTGGCGTGTCACTCATAGCGGATAAACATGGCACTAAAGAAAAATTTTTTAATATGGACGTAATCCATTGGCCTGAACTGGCACATAAATTAAATAATAAAGGCACCAAAACTAAAAAATACACAGAAACAAATAGCTGCAGCACATATATTAATGATAATACTACACTAATATCTGAAGATTCAACAGAAAATAACGCAATAGCGTCACTTCCCATATCGACGCATTTAACTAGGAATAAACGTGAGACTCAACCAAAAATTAACCCTGTGAACAATTTACCATTTGAAAACAGCCTTTTAACTAATTCAAACTCACCCAAAACTGATACTCTAAATAAATATAGTTCTGAAACAATACACATGCGTAATACAATACCGGAACCCGTATTAAAACATACCAATACAATTAGTGTCAATGGTGTTCAAAATACTTCCTTACAAAGCATGCCACTTTCTATAGATGAATTCCCAACTCTTCCCTCTTACTCTCACTATCTAAACTACCAGAGAGAAGAAGATCAAAATAAAATTTTCCATACCGGTCATAAGGAAAACTATTCAACAATCAAGCAGACAAACCCAACACTAGATTTGACACAGAGTGATTTAAATTACTTTCCTCACATAACACCCATTTCAAAAAACTGTAATACAATGGCTAACAGTTCATCCAGGGGCCACATATCATATGCTAACATAGCAAAAATTGGTACTACAAGTCCATCTAAGTCTATACAAAATACCAACAACTTAAAAACTAATTCATACAACAAAACCTGCTCCATACCCAGAACAGCAAGTAAAATTAATCACGACCTTACCATGTTAGATATACTAAAACTAAAAAATCTACAACAGGAAAATCAAACCTTCTTGGGCTTGAGACTGATGAATTCTCCATAAATGACTTCAGTGAGAAACAATACCAAGGCCTCTGTGTTGACTTCAACCAAACAATACCTCCAACCCTCTTCAAATCTTTAGTAAACTACCACAATGATAAAAGTGTTGTTCTGGCAGTGACAGAACCAAACTGCTCACTCCATAAATTCCCCATTACAGCACTATATGAATTGATAAAACAATACAAATTAACAGAGGGCATACACCAGATCCTCACTCACCCAAACGACAGATACATTGCTGTCAAATTTGCCACTTGGGCCTTCCGAAATGAATTTAAATCCAATTTCAAAAAACTAGACAACAAATTCCTTATATATGTTGATACAAACAGACCTGCTACCCTTATCGGAACCCTCAAGAATTGTATCATGGGTCTTGACAATAATCTCCTCCAAGAAATCCTTTTACCTTATGGGAAAATTCAGAATTTCTCATATCTGCCAGTAGACAAGACGATCAAGTCCATCCTATCCAACACTGCATCCTTTCAAATTCAACTAAGAAAAGGCCTAGGGCCCACCGACATACCAACTCCCATTAAAGCAAAAGGTTGTCCAATGATACTTTCCTTTGTTGGAGTCAGGCCGCAATGTTTTCATTGCGACCAAAGAACACATCTCATAAAAGAATGCCCAGCAAAAATATGCACCTCTTGTGGTAAAAAGGAAAATAAGTTTCACAAATGTAAAGCACCTCATACACTCACAGCTGCTAATGTCACACATAATGAAATGCCAACCACAAACACTCCAGGCCTGCATTTTGCTGAAGCTGAAGTCAAATCCTACAGTAGAGTAACCAACACCAAAGACCTCATGAATCCTACTAAACTCACGGGAAAACCATCCCATGACAGCAAACAGATACAAATAGCATATCAAAAACCAAATGGTACCAAGCCCAGAGATAACTCACACAAACCAGACAATTTACCAAAAAGCTCAAAATCAAAAGAACCAAATAACGCCTCTAGATGCAAAAATCTAACAATCTCTTCTGATGATACAGATGATGCACCTCTCAGCATAGACCATCAAGACCATAACAATGCACTCGGAACCCCAAAACCTCTAAGATCAAAACCAGCAGTTTCTAACACTAAATCTATAATGGACGTATCAAAACTATCAATACCCTGTATGAATTCATCCCATATAAAAGCTCCCACACCTACAAAAAATAGATCTTCACCACCCATCTCAGACATGGATTTCAACCTACCCCCTAATGCTAATAATAAACAAAAATCTTCCAAACTTTCAAAGGCCTACTCTGAAGAAGAGGACTCACACCTATCTCCTGCTTCCAAGCCAAACTACCTAAAGTTTTCCTTTCCCTACAGTGTAAATTCTATTCTGGAAAAAAACAAGAGGAAGGTACAAAGCACACCTAAAAACTCTCTCAGTAATGAATCACACAATAAAACTGAGCTCTTTCGAGCTGATTTCCACAGGCCATTCTTGCCAGATCAGAAATTCAGTGATCCCAAGGACCATTACAACCTTCAATCAAAGATTCTGCTGGTGGTAAAACCAAGCAGCAATATTCTTTATGGATAGGATCAAGTGCCAAATCATTGGTCTTAACATCAGGGGAATTCATTCTACTGACCATTTATATGCAATTAGGCATTTTTTCCATCTTACATCTCCTCATATTTTATTCTTAGGAGAGACGAAATATCACCTAAATTCCAACCCTCACATAATTCTCAAACTTTCAAAACTGGGATTCACTCTTCTGTCTACTAATACATCAGTTACTGGAGGGTAGGAATCATCATTAATAACAGGAAACCACCTTCTTCCTATAAAGTGCTTTACCATGATGCCAATCTCATTGCAATCAAGCTTATATACCAATCTAGTGAATTCATTGCAATATACGTATACTGCCAGAACAACCCATTGACCTATTCTAGAATAATACTCACCATAAATCTCATCGCTGCAAACAACACAGGCCCTACAATCCTCTTGGGGGACTTCAACCTGCAATATGATGTGTTCACATGGAAATACCTTCATCTCTTAGCCAGGGGTTTTATAAATGGCAGAGGTTTCTTCCCTGCAGATGCATACTCATTCTATACGAAGAGCTCTAGAACACAGATTGACCTAATGTTTTACACCTCAGAGCTGCACTATGGTTTGGTGGCCAAGCTTCAACCCATTCCTTTCTCAGATCATTTTGCCCTGATAGTGTCTCTAGATCTGGACTCCTACACTCCCATAGACTACAATAAAACAATCAGAATTATAACTAAAGCTGCTGCCATGGAAGCTGTTTTCTCAGATGCCTACATACTCTTTGGAAAAAATTGACATTCTTAACATAAATCCAGAGGAAGCCTGGTTCGCCTTCACAGGGATCCTCCAAACCATAATCATACAGCACACCAAAAAACATAAAGAGTCAACAACCTTTATGAATGAGCTTGATATGCTACACCATAGGATTAAAAATTTCTCAAGTGATATGGTACTATAGACAACCTCCTATTACTTAAAACACAGTACAAGCAGAAACAAGCTGCAATTGCTGAAATAATAGCAACAAAGAATGCTAGGTTATACTTACTTAGCCAACACTGCTGGACAAGTGGCTATCTCAGATGGGCTCTGGGGGCAAGGAAGAAACAAAAAACTCCTTTGTCCCTCCTCGTAGGTGGTAGCCATACCTCCGGCAACCAAATGCTCATTCAAATAGAGTCATATTTCAAAAACCGCCTATCAAACTCTATTACCTACCCCACAGATCAGTGGCATGAGACATCACAAAACAATGAACATGGAATAACAATATCAAACATCAAAAACCACTTGGCTGCCCTACCATCCAATGTCCATCCAGGACTACACAGCATTACAAAGTTTATACTTATGCACCTTGAAAATTTCACAGCTCCCATAGTATTAAAACTAATTAACCATCTTACAAACAGCAAAAAAAACGATCCCCAAACATTATCCCATAGCGATGGTCCCCTTTCTTAAGAAAAACTGGGATGCAACTACTCTATCTAGCATAAGACCAATCTCCATGATCCCAATTCAATTAAAGGTCATTGAAGGTGTGATCATGAAGAAAATACAAGATGTTATTCTGGACAACATATCCCAGTTGCAATTTGAAAAGAAGGGCTCATCACACTCTCTGCAATCAGGGAGGTAAAAATTCTCTGTGATCATATCAGATCTAAGAATCTATACAAACCCATTGCCATTCAGCTAGACATCTCTGAAGCATTTGATTCACTAGATGTCAACATCCTGCTAAATTGCCTCTCAGCACTAGACATTCCTACTCAAATCATTCAGATATTGGACAATCTACTAAATAACATTGGTCCACATTTCCCTAAATGGTTTCTTTACAGATGGTTTTATTCCTTCAAAATCCATACCCCAAGGATCTCCACTTAGTGGTCTCCTATTTATACTCTACTTAAACCCCCTTCTTAGACAGATTGAGGCAGAACTTCCAGGAATCTATATACTCCAGCTGAAGAAACACTGTAAAGCATTTTCCTACATGGATGATGTCCTTGTCACCTTACCCTCCCAAAAATATCTAAAACCTCTCATCCAAATAATCAAAAAATTTTCCGAATTCTCCAAACTTTCCTTCAACCTCAAGTCATCGGTCTGGAAAATCAACACCGGCAAGAAGATATCATCGCCATTCTCAGCAGACCCCCAAAACTTTTTGGGGTTTCCCATATACAAGTCACCGCAAGCCATGTCGATACAAATACAGAATTCCATCATTGAAGCCACCACCAACACAGTTAAAAACCTTGCCAATGATTATTTATCACTGCAAGGGAAAATCTTTCTCCTCAATATCAAGGTAATGGCAAAGATTAGCTACTATCTACCCATAATTAACATGACAAAGACTTTCAATACAAAAATCAACTGAATCTGTGCACAGCTGTTGTGGAATGGTAAAACAGCGGCCATAGGAATTGAACGCATGCAGTGACATAGTAAAAATAATGGTATGTCGTTGCATGCAACATTTTCTATATATTATCAAAAGTGCCACTCTCTGATCCACATCCTACAAAAGAAATTTCCCCAGATTGTAGCGGAACAACCAGTCATTCCATCAGACAGACCTCCACCTTCAAAGATAAGCTGGCTAAATCAGATATTTGACTATTTTTTCACTCACAATGGCCACTCTACTCTAGTATTCAGACAAAAAATCTACATTTGGGATGCTCATGGCCTGCTATTTCCCACACAAAACTCTACCATTCCTTACGTCGGTGGTAACAATCAGGTGGTCACCAGGTTTCTCAAGCATCTCAAGCTGGAGCCAAGGTTCCATGACTTTCTCATAAAAATCAACCTAAATTCACTCCAGACAAACTGGTTCCTGCACTACAGGAGATTTCTCAAGAATATGGATCCTATGTGTCACAACTGCCATAGAACCTGTGAAACCTTTGATCATATGATAAATGATTGCCCAGCATATGACAAAATCAGAACTTTCATTACTTACCACTGCCACATTTCCCTGAACAAAATCTTAAATATTAAATGCTGCTTCCTGTCCAGGGATTATGTCACCACAAGACTCTCAACCTTTCTCACTTATGCCATCTGGATGGCCAGATGTCGCAACAAGTTTACTTTTCCTCATCCCAAGCCTGAAGACACATTCATTTCCAAGCTAAAGGAATTTTGCCATAAGGACAGAATAATCTCATCCAGATTTTTATTTGACAACATGTGGAGCCTGATTAAGCTGGATTAACCACATCAGAACATTTGGTTGCCGACTAACATGGATAACTATTATTTTTGATTTACAATTGTATCATTATTACATATGGTTTCAATAAAATTATTTATAAATAAAAATGTATAATACTTTTGAACTATGTAAATTAATCATAATCAAATACTTGAGGATACTACATCATTATGAAACTTGACTCCAATTGTCATAGTCACTAAAATTTAACAATATCAAACCAATATATGTCAAGCCATTTTTGCCTACTCTTATTCAATACTTTAGAACTTTGATAAAAAAACATTTAACCAGTTTAAACATTTTCCCTCACATTATGTTAAGAAAGTGTGCAAAAACAGAACTTTCTTCCAACATATTAAAGTGTTCAAGAATAATGTACTTATTAAAATAATAGGAATAGATAGCACTATTTTATAGCAAAGTTGTAGTAAATATTAAGATACCTATCGACATTCACATTTTATGATAATAATTTTAAAATAAACAAATCAAAACTCTCCATGCAGTATGTGAATTTTAAAATAACTTAAAATGGTATATTTTGCTGCTATGAAATGCGAATATAGTTTTAAAATATTATGTAAAAGTGTTTGTGTAAAAGTGAAAATTATTATGTGCTAATTGAAGAACCTGAAGTATATATCTTTTTGTCATGAACTACTTCACTAAAACCATAAAATTCTTTTTTATATATTGTTAAAATGGCTAAGAATTGTGACAAAAATTTTAACAAAAGTAGATAACACAAAACATCATTGAGTATAATTACAAATACAAAATTTACTCTACCCATAATTAATAATTTGGCTGAAAATTATTGTCAAATTCATATGGTTGGTTTAGCAGCACTCAGCTTTATTAGGAGATGAAGAAAATATAGAATGAATAAAATTGTTCAAGGAGAGCAAGAAGGTAATTATTGTATTGAGAAGTGATTTGAAAGTTAATCAGAGACTTTTGTTAGTATAAAATATTTTTTCTTAAGCCAATGATCAAAAACAATCATAAATAAAATCTTGTTAGTGTGTGCAAATAGGGTTCAGTAGTTCATTTTCTTAACATTAAAGGTTGCATAATAAAATTGTTCAAAACATACTGATAATAGACAAATATAAGTAAATTTGATCCTAGTCTTGGCATTTCTATTATAATTTGTCTGATATTATGACTATAAGTGAAACCATAATCATTTTATATCAATCATCAACTCTGAAGAAGTCACTATTAAGTGCAAATAAATATCTTTTCTGATTATTATTATAAATAAAATAAAAGTGAATTTCTAGTCTGTCATCTATAGTAAGCATGAGTAATCAGTGCTTACATGATATTAATGCATTCAAATATTCATCCCCAGAACAGCTTATGGATTTTGTCTATATCCATGATACTTATGAAATTCTTATCTACTTTTAGAGAGATGCAAAACTGACATCCTTGTCTGAATAATGAATTCTTAAAGGGTGTAACTATTTCTTTAAAGAACAATGGCAGGAATTTGATTATCTGGAAATATAAATTGCTTGAGAGATATCTTTTCATAAAAGTATGAAATCCACTATCACTATAAACATTGTATGAGTATTTTATGAATTAGCATTATCTCTATATTAACATTGTTAATGTATGTACTGTAAACCAATATGATAGGACTTTTCACCAAAAAATAGGGATTTCTAGTGACTAGAAGTATTTATTATACTGACTTATATAATATGCACTTATTTGTAAGATAATCAACAGGTTATTAATTAAGAAAGTAATAGTTATAGTATAACCTTTGTTCTATGACTATCCATATATCAACATGATATGAATTAAGCAAATGAAAAAATAATGTCTATAAAAATAAACAAATTGTAATATATTTAAAGCATGAAAACGTATGTATTTAAAAACATATTTTTAAATAAAATTATTTTTAGATTTAACATTCTAAATATATTTTATTATTTTCATGCTTTACAATATTTGTTTTTGTTGTTTTTGTAAATGAAACTTATTGATTGATTTACACTTATTAAATGTATTTATCTTATAATCATTGTTCATAGGTTTAATTGATAAATATAATATTTTTAAGTTTATTTTACAAATACATTTTATTACTTTCACATTTTTAAATATATTATTATTCCTTTTTTTTTTTTGATATTTTTAGAAAATATAATATTTATCAATTATTTTTTCATTTGATTCATTTGTATGGATGATAATTTTGCTATTAGAGAGCATAGGCTATTCCATCACTGCAATAATTCTTATATGTCATACAGGTTTACTGTTCGTGGATTTTGCACAAAAATGTATTTCCAACATTATGTAGATAAGTTATTGACTAATTTTCTACAATTAACCTGAAATAAAAATTGATAACTGTTGGAATAAAATAAGTGTAAATATTTTAATGTTAGTTCTTGTTAGTTCCATTTATTATATAGACAATTTGGGGAAAAAAAAAAACTATTTATTAAAATGGATGTGTGTGTGTAGGATCTCACTACTTTTGACTGTCTAAATATAATTTGAAACAATACAATTTATAGTTGCATTAATATAGGAATTTATATACAGCGCAGAGTCTATTTTCAATAGCGTTGTTTGTAATCAGGAAAAAATTCTAGAAAAAGATTAAAAATACGTAATAAACAGCAGTGTGTGTAGGATCTCACTACTTTTGACTGTCTAAATATAATTTGAAACAATACAATTTATAGTTGCATTAATATAGGAATTTATATACAGCGCAGAGTCTATTTTGAATAGCGTTGTTTGTAATCAGGAAAAAATTCTAGAAAAAGATTAAAAATACGTAATAAACAGCATTATTTATAAATATAAAGCACACGCATTAAGATTAATATGTAAATGCAAAAAATAAGTAGTTTGAAGTTATCTAGAATACAGTTCTATATTAAGAAGAATATGTAGAGTTTTGATTATTAATTAATTTATAAAAGATTAATATATGAAGTCAACAATAATCTAAGAAAATGTTTAATTAAAACTCGTTTATTTAATAGAACAAAAACAACTATAAAAACATTAGAAAAACTATGAAACAAGAGTATTTAAAAATGGATAATCCACTAGCGTAACATTGGAATTTGGATTATCATTGAATGTATTAGTGAATCTACTGACCAATGAATTGTCAGATATTCAGACATACTAAAAGTCAGGACAAGATTTTAGCAGTGTCTATTCACTATAAAAATATCCACTTGCTTTATATAAAAAAAAATATTAACCACAGTGATATCAAATGACAAATATCATGTTGTTGTGTTATACAAACTCTAAGACCAATCTACCCTTAAAATTCCAAAATAGATCTAGGGTTAATGAATAAATCACTTATTTTTTGTAAACCTAAGGTTCAAATTTTATAAATATCTTTATTAAGAATTGTATAATATATAGTTTAAACTTTTAATCAATCAATTTATAAATAAATCAAAATACTAGGTAAGTTGTTTGTATACAATTAAATTTCATATTTCTTCTTTTTCTTTTTAAATTGTCAAGTAGAATTCTATGATACAATTGCTTCTTTTTATACTACATATAAAAATTGGGTCAATTATCTTCCTATTGATTTTGTTCAAATCTGAGCCATCTTCAAACTGTATTAATATTTTTAAATGATTTGCAAGTTCAAATTTAAATTCATTGGAATGTCTGTGAAGGTTAGAAATATTAATTGTGTATATTGTTTTCTTTAATAAGTTTTGTCTCTCTAACTGTGCATTATTATAAATCTCACTCATCAGTATTCACTTCCACTTCATTTTTATTTAGCGTTTTTATCAAAGAAAGAACTTGTAATAAAAGATGTTTCTTTATCTACAAACTTCACAAACCTCTAAAGTAAAAATGTATGCCTACTTATGTAGAACATAGAACTGATTACCACCCCACCCCCCTCCACAGCTTAATATTATGGCAACTGACTGAACACATTATATGTCTTTTTAAGTTTCGGAAATTCTTTAGCTAATGAAATACACAATTTCTGTAAATTTTTACTAATAACTATTCTAACATATGTTATTGTTAAATGGTTGATTACTCACTAATTTTATGGGCTCTTACTTTTGTTATTGATATTGTGATTACTGAGATAAAATGTCTTTAAAAAAGCCAACTAGATAAGTATGTATATATCATTTTCAATAACTATTCATTTATTGCAATATGAAAATATATGTGAATTTCATTTAGATTTTTCCATTCTTATATTCACTTTCCCACATTATTTCAGCAAAATTTGTCATCACATTCATCTATTTTAAATATAGTTTTTTTTTCTAAAACTTTATAAACTATTGCCATTTTTTTTAAAAATATATGGAGAACAATCTATATTGACAAATGTATTTGTAATGTGTGCACATGTAAATTTATATTTGCACTGTTTTATATTTTCATTTATTCATACTGTGATAAAAGTGAACACAAATAATGATATAATATAGTCTCTATGATGCTTATAGTTTCAATAGAGATAACATGATAATGCTACAATGAAGAAATATTAAGATATAAATGTTGATAAGGAGAGATTCACATATTTTATATTTTTAGTTTACCTGATGAGTGAAAGTTGTTCATGAAATGCATGCATTGTAAAATAAATGAGATCTATTTTTTTTGTTTTGGTGAACGTTTATGAGTTGAGATGAAAAATGGAATAATAAAGAATATGCTATCCTGTATGAGAGTGGAATGGATAATGGACACATATGAAGCCATCATAAAGGCATGAAGATTCAGAAGTTTGCATCTATAACATATATAAAGAAAGATGGTCATAAAATGTATGCATGAAAAGAAAATGTGGTCTGTTTTGACATTGATGAATTGTGGTGAAATAATAAAGATAAGTTAAGAGTATACTGACATGTTTATGATTCCAAAAGCAGTTTTTGTTGCTCTCTCCCAATCCAAATACTGTATGTTGAATAATCAATGGAGTTCACAATATAATAATATTTTATCCATATTTCCAGACTAGTTTTTGACATTTTTCTTTGAGTATTAACACTTCATAGTTGGAATTAATACATTTACATATCTGGCAATCATTTTTAATTTTTATATAATATTTAGATAAAAGGTTTTTAGTCTCTATTAAGTCACTTTCTCGTTATATAGATATTATAACAGGTCAATAACTATATGTTTTTATGTCTCAGATTTGTAATAACTTTAGGTTCTTAGCAGCCTTTGTCACAAAAGTTTAATTCCAACATAATATCAAGTGTCTTTCCCAGTTTCAGTAGTATTATATAAAAGAGTAGTTATCTTCATCCTACTCCAGATTTATATACAATGCATTTATTAATAGAGATAAGATTTAAGGCTAAATAATAAATACCTCAGATGTTTTTATTTTCATTAATATGTGACTTGTGTTTAAAATAAACTTTTTTAATTTTATACTATTAGTTAGAAGAAGATAAAATAATTAAAGATGTCTGGTAGATGCATAATTCAATTAATTTTGGTTTAAAATCACGTTTCATCTTTAATAAATGTATAAGCTGGAAAGTGATCTGGAAATGTAGGTTATATGTAGAACAGATATCTGGAATTCATTGATTACTCAAACTTATAGCAAATGACTGTAGTGAGGTTGCATATAATGTAATATTTTGTTGATTCTAATAATTTAAGTTGTTGATTAACTACAAGGAAAACAAGTTTAAACTGAGATAATGACCACGAGCTAATAAAAAAATAAATATAAACCATAACAAAAACAGTTTTTAATATAATTGTTTTAAAAAGGCAAATTTGCCTTCCATTGTAAAGCCCTTTATTGTATTTTGAATCTTACTCAACTGTGTTTTGCTCTGTAAATTTATTTTGGTTTCATTTAGTGAATTTTTGTTTTTTAAATAGTAATACTTTTTTGTAACAATAATGATTGTATGATAAGAACAACCATTTATTCAACTTAGTTATTTATAGCACCATCAACATTCCATGATATTTTTATGAGCTGTACATCTCTGATTACAGATTGCTTTCTGCCTTTTGTAATCATATCTGTAGAGAATTAAGATAGCTGTTCTGAAAAAAAATTTTGGAACTATATTCAGCCAAGAATTAATTCATGTCTTTTAACTTTTGAATACAATATTGCAACAGAGTCCAACCACACAGGGAAGAAATAAACATTAACCTACAAATTATTATGAAAGATTGATATGACATTATCAATAACAATAATTGAATAATTAACTACTTAAATCATCAAGTGATATTTAGGCACTCCAAGTGTTGTAATGAGCTTCAACCCCCAAACTTTTCACTTGAATGATGATATTCTCTTGCAAATGATGTGATGTCTGGGCATTCAAAATGACATTTTGAATCCAGGGACATCTTATTCTACAATATTTCCAATGTATTAGAAAATACAGGGTGTGATGCTATATTCACATATCAAAAGTAATAGATTTGAAATTTTATCCAGGACATTTAGTTTTTGAGTTCATCATTATACAACCACACTCAGCTAGACAGAGAACCATGACATAATCATGAATGCTTAGCTTGTGAACTCATCACAATACCAGTGTACTAAACTATTCCAGAAAATCTTATGGCATTCTATTATCCAAAGTAATAGAATAAACATTGATTCACAGACCTTTATGGGTTCAACCCTTTAATATGGCATTAATACATGTAGGGTAACTTGTAGCATTTAAATAGTGAATATGACAGATTTTACTTTCATCTGGGGACCTTTAACTTTTGCATCCATTATCTTACCACTACCCAAAACTACAGATAGTTATTAGACATTAACAAATGATTCATCATTGCACCACTGCATTGATTGCCCAGAAATCTTATAATATGTAGATATACAATATGACACAATGAATATTGATCTAAGGGTCATCAATTATTATTCAAGATATAGTAAGTCATTCAAATGTCCAAAGTAAAAGATTTAGTTTTGATCCAGGGTCTTTATTTTCTGAATTCATCATCCTACCATTGCATTAAACTATAATGGTGCATGGAGCTTTACTTTTTCAATCCACCACTCTACTACTAAACAAATCTTTAGAGAACATCTTGTCATTTGATGAGAGTTTTAATCTAGGGTTTGCCACCTCTTGAGTCATCTCACCAGTGAATTATTTCAAACAAGCCACCTTGTAATATTTAGATACTACAAGTGATTAATTAAGCTTTATTCAAGGACCTTTTTCTCATCACTTCATTGCACCACCACATGCAATAACCACTCAAATTTGACACATTAAGATAAGACACAAGGATCTTTAGCTTATGAATTTATTGTTTTACCAATACACTATTCAATAAAGAGTCCAGAAGCTTTTAATTCTTTAGTACATCACTCTGTCACTACATTAAACCACATAGTGCAACTTGTGAAGTAGTCACTCAGTAGCCATGAGATATTGAGCTTTGTTCAAGAGCTATAGCTCTTGAGCCATTATTCTACTATCATACTTAGCTAAGCTATGAAAATTATGGTATTTAACTATGAGCAGTATCAGATTGAGTTTTATGACGTCTATTAGCTTTGGAATCAATCACTTTCTATTCAATATTAAACCACCACTATTATAGTAAACGAGATGATGATATTTGCTAAGAAAATTACCAAAAGAAAAACAACTAGAATATGAAAAATAAAGCTTAAGAGAAAATCGTGATTATATATAATGGGTATATATATTTTTTTCATTACTTTTTCATAATAATAAACATAAGAAAAATATAAAAAAATTGAATAGTTATTTAATATCTATTTTTTATAAATACATTTTTTTTTTATATTTAATAACTTTATTTTCTTCGATGTATAAATTTATAATGAACAATATTATAAAAAATGCTAAAAATAACATTAAATAAAATCAGTTAATAGTTTATGATGTTGTTAATAAATAAAATTAATAGTGAACTATACTATAAAGTTAATTAATTTACAAGATTAAACAATAGCTTTTTTAAAACAGTAGCAGTCTGAATTTAAAATTTTTCTAACAAAAATTCAAATGATGTGTGAGAAAACTACTTTTTTAATCTACACTTTTATCACAAGTTTTTATATGCAGCACAGATTTTAATCTCCATAGAATTTTAAGAACCACTATGAAGACAGAGAGGAAGATGTCAATTCAACATAGAAATGCAAATCAATCTATTATCATGATAAAGTTGAATGAAAAAAAACATATTAACAAGAATCAGATTTGACATCAAAAGGCAAAATTTTATCATATGTTTTAAATAATTTATTCATTCATTGAAAAAATTGATATTTCCATCGCAGAAAAAAACTTAACACCAGATTATATATATTGAATATAATGAATAAAGAAATGATGTTTTGGATAATAGATTAACTAGCCACCATAAGATTAGAATACTTAACTTTTTCACAAGTAAACAAACATGTTCGAGATAAACAAACATATTGGAGACAAAAAATTTCCAAATGTTGTATATATATATGCAAATTCTTGTAACATTATCAGATCGCTGACATGCAAGCAAAAATGTATTTATTATTGACTATTGACTGAATTAGTATATAGAAAACTAATATAGCTAATTTCAACTATGAGAATAAATTTCACCGTGTTGAGATTGCAAGGTATAATAATCATTTTTTTCCTTATTCTTTAATTGGGGTGAATGCATTTTACCATCAGACAGAGGGTAATATTATGTAATAAGTGATATTCAATTGTGCTAAATTTATTAAACATATCAGTACTCATAGTAGATAATACCTATACTAATTAACATTGACTGAAATTCGCATTCTCAAGAAAGAGTTAATAAATATTCTCCTTTCAAGGACCTGGTAAAAGGCTATATTTTCATTGATATGTAAATATTAAAAAATTTATAGGATAAAATATATCTGCTATGATATAGTACCCTGATGCTGTATTATTCTAAATTTGCAATTTGTTTAAAATAATGTCTCCAAGGAATGTGTAGGCAAACGTAATCGAAAAAATTTGTTAGCAGATCTGGAGGCATTATTTTAAACATATCGCAAATGGAATAATACATCACTGGGAATAATACATCATACTATGTGTAATATGAAAGTTCAAATCTAAAACAAATAATGCAAATATATATTCATTATGGGAAAAGTAAAAAAAAAACACATTATGATACTAAATAAAACAGATACTTCTGAGGTGTGCCTTTTTACTATGACACTTTGTGCTGTCTGAACCATATTTTTCATCTTGGCATACTGGAGCGTTTTGTGTTGTCTTAAAGACCTAGCACATGTAATATCAAACTTCAAATCTAAAAAACAAAACTTATTTTCAATAATGGAATGATATATTCATTATGGAAAAGGGAGAAATATGAAAAATGCTGAACCGTTTTTAAATTGAGAGCTGTAATAAATGTTTGTCTGTAAGTTTAATGTTATATTTTAATTTCTTCTTTTAAAAAAAAAACATATATAAAGTGTTAATTAAAAAAAAAACACAAATATATGAAGTTTTAGGTGTAAATATATATTTAAATATAAAACCATATTACTTACAAATGATGTGAGAGGTGTATCATATTGTGGAGGGGGGGGGAGGAGCCACTGTGAGAATTGATCAGATAATATCTTCTAAAATGGAAAGGAAATGGTCCGTTTATTTGATATAGGTTAATCATGCCAAGATTCTTGGTTGCCATGACGTCATAAATGGAAACATTGAAATAAATATTTATAACTTTATCTTTCTTATTGCATTGACAAATCAATATTATAGCAGAAATAATGCCCAAATAAATCATATTCAGAGTAGAGGCATTTCCAAAAATACTATATACATAATTAAGTGATTAATTCACTGTAAACATTAGCACAGCCCAATTAAAGTTGGTTCAAGTTCATATTCTCATGGGATTGTCTAAGTATTGACTGGGTTTTAATGATATATATATATATTATTTTGATAAAATTCATTTTGGATAGAGCTAGATGATTCAAAAATAAAAATTACATGATAACAGCCCAACATCAAAAATTTTCATTCAGTTGTCAAGGCAATCTTTATGAATAAAATATTGAATGTTGCTTCTACAATAGAATGAAGATTTCTGCTGTCGATAACATTGAGATATTATAATATAAATTATAATATATATATATAAACGTTTAAATTAAACATAGCTAAATATATATATATAAACAAAAATAATAAATCCTTTTACTGCAAGGTAAAAATTAAAATGTACTCTAAATGTAAACAAAGGACCAAAAATAGAATGAAACCTTATATTCTTGGAGCTTTGATATTTAAGAGGGATGCATTTGTCAGCATTGTTGACAATTTAGAGTGAATTAATTTATCATCCAGATGGAATATGTCATAGTTATTAAATTCATAATCATTAATCCAAGGCTGAAGACAGAAAATCTTTTTTAACACCTTGATTGTAATAATTAAATAATATTTAATATGTGTATGTGTTTGTTAAAATACATATACTTATGTAGCTAAAAAAACAATTATAAACAATAGTTATATATGTGTGTGTTAAAATACATACTCATTTACAGAAATTAATAAGTTTAATAACTTTTAATTAAAAGATAAAATTAAATGTTATGGAATGAGTAGATAAAAGAATTGCAATTTTAATTATAACTTGGAGGAAACAAATTAATTCTTTAAAAATATATAAGAAGGGAATGCCATCAAAAAGTAATTAATAAACAAAAATTAAAAGGTTTTACTTATGCAGATGCAACTAGGGATAATAAATATTATTAGATAATTGCAGCAGGATTTAACTAGCTCAACCAAATAGAAAAGGAGTTCTAATTATAAGGAGTAGAGAATTGGTCTAGGAAAGAACCAGTAAGCACTGGCTAGTAGAAGCTACATGCATACTTGCAGCAAGAACAATGCTTGGCATCATCATGTGTTGGCCTTTATAATTAATATTGTGGACAGACTCACCTCCAAGTTCACCCTGTACTTTATTATGATTTGCGAACAACTATTAAACTATAATACCAAGTTGCCACAATATAAATATTTTAACCAAGTGAAGTTCATAGAAGCCTATGTTTGGGAGGATAGTGATCATTCTCAGATAGGGACAGTCTTAATTTGAGCCTAAAGCAAGTTGAGAAGGGGTAAACCATCACAGTAATAAGTATTAAACAATATGCTAAAATTCAATTATCAATTGGTGAATTATGTCAGTGACATCAGTAATTGACCTCTTCATGTTCAACACATAGAGAAATATCTCTTCATTAATAGAGTTGAAGATGAGGAAATTAAAGTTGCTACTGCTATGTTTTTCAGGAAAAAGAGTAATAGATATTGCTAATAGAGTTTATGAGCCTTATATGCATGAGGATTATTTTTGGATCCAATAAAAGACCATTTGACAAATTATTTTAGTATACATCCCATTAAGCACATCAGCAGACTTCATTTAAGATATCATCATCAAGACAGAATTAAAAAAAATAAAGATTTCAATGTAGCTCTTCATAATCTTACAAAAAATATGTCTGCCTCATTTCTAGATAAGGCACTCCTTGAGAAATTTTTGTGAAAGATGAGCAGCCACAGTTTAAGATAACAGCTGTTAGATGATAGTGAAATAAAATATAATGAAGATAAAAAATGCGGCATAGATTATGAATTGGTACTTGAACAATCAAGAGAATTCACAAAAATAAAAATGTGAGATAATGTACAAATAAATGTTTTTAAGACATATAAAGCTGTAGAAAAGTATTTACAATATTGTGGTTGTGAAAAAGCTGTCCATGTGGCTGTTTTTACAAAAATGAACTTTGCAAAATCTAAAAAAAAACATTTTGAAATAATGTGTTAAATAAGGATAGATAAATCTGTAAAGACAGAAACAGTGATGCATAAAAAATGTTACGAGCAAATCTGATAATATCATGATTCAGTTAAAGCTATGTAACAAGCACATATATATGGATATCGATAATGGAAGTGGTATATCTTTGATTTTGACATGTAAATTGGGTTCTATAGTTACTAATTGTAAAAAACTGCCAATAACTGAGAAAACTGACTTAATTGCTTTAAATTTGACAGCAATGCAATTGAAATTAAAGAAATAGTTCATTAAGCTCATGTTAGTAAAAAGAAATAGTAAAACTTTTCATTTACCTCTGGATATAGTTTGTGCTTGAATAAGCCCATTAACAGGTCATGATTGAAAAAATTGGGCATTAAATGTAAGTTGGCTAAAAAGATTGGCATTGAGAGACAAATGATAAATTTTTGTTTCAATTGTTTAATGCACACCCCCCATGCACTAGAATTATCCCTGGAGGCAGTACTAATAATTAGAAAACCCTGGAAGATCCTGTTTTCTCAAAAAAAAAAGCCAAGAGGTTACTGCAGCTGCCTTGCAAGCAAGCAGTTGGTTGCAGACGGTTGTTGCAGGTTCGCCTCCAGCCAATGCTATGACATATAAAAAAAAAATGAAAAAAATGAACTAGTTAAGAATGGTGTATTAGAACATATAAAAAATCTGATTGGGATACCCATTAGTAATAATTACTAAAACCAAATAGTCAAATTTGTTTGTGCAGTGATTACCACATATCTGTAAATAAAGCTATTACAAAATATGCGTATACTGTTTCCAATTCTAGAGAAAAATTGCAACACCCTCTTTTTTTGCTAAATTAGATCTTAACTCAGCATTCCACTGGATACTAGTGACAAGCAAAGCATTGGAAATATTAACATTAACCCCCAGATATGGTTATTCAGGTGAAAATGACTTCTGTTTGGAATAACTTCTGCACCTAATAGTTTCCAATCAAAAATAGAGACACTTCTTAATGAATTTGAGGGTACTATATCACTTTTGAAGACATTCCAACTACTTCTATAATGGAAAATGAACTAAGAATTCATCTATATAATGTGTGCAAAGAACTGGAAAAATTTGGAGCAAAGTTGAACACCCGAAAATCTATCTGGAATTTGAGCAAAATTACATTTTTAAGGCATATAATTTCAAATAGGGGTATGCCTCCTTTTCTCAAAAAAGTCAAAACTGTAACCAAAGCTCAAGGCCAAATAATATTAAACTACTACAACTTTTTTTAAGTCTTGTAAATTATTTGAAGAATATTTTAGAGGGCAAAGCTCATGCAGTCAGACCCTTATATGATTTATTGAGGAAGAATCAGAAGTGGAACTAGAAATTGGCACAGGGACAAGCATTTTTTCATGTCAAATTTGACTCACTTCAAACAAAATATTTGTTCATTATAATAGCAATTTGGAAATTACACTTACAGTGGACACAAATGAATTTGGAGTTAATTCAGTAATATACAAGTGATTAAGCAATGGCCTATGTTCTATGCACCTTATCTAAAGCTGAACAGAATAACAGTCAGCTGGACAAGGAAGCTCTCACTATATTGCTAGGAATTTGTAAATTTCATTAATATTTATGATAGCCACAACTTTACTACTGCAACTAATCATAAACTTTTACTGGGAATTTTTAGAAGCCAATAAAATCCCAAGCATCGTAGCTCTCATGCATTGAGATACCTACACATACTTGCTGGTGATGATTATACATTAAATCATAAAAAGGAAAAGCCAATTGGAATGCTGATATGTTATGAGACTGAGAGTGATGTAAAAAAAATTGAAATCAATTATATTGATGTACTAAAGTCCTATGTAATTAATCGTAAAATAGTAACTGGTTGGGCAAAGGAAGATGAGCATTACCAGTGAATTATAAGCCAAATTCAAAAATGGTGGTCTAATAAAAGTCCAAAATTTCTCCATAAATCACTATAGAACATCCATGATAAATTATCAGTATGCAATGGCCAAATTCTGATGGGTAGACCATATACTAGTACTACTTATTATTAAAGACTAATTCTGAAATTAGTGCATAAAATATATCAATGAACAGTGGATGCTAAAGCTTTAGTATGTAGATATGTATGGCAGCCAAACATTAAGGATGATATTGAGAAATTTTATTAAAAATTGCAGAAATTGTCAATCATGTGCTAGAATGTCATCTAAAAATTTTGAGTCATGGACAAAAACATAGTTGGGCAGAATACAAATTTATTAAGAATACTAATTCTGATGATATAATTAAAAAATTATATTATTTTTTTTTGATATCATGGTCTTCATGAAACATTAGTTTTTGTCAATGGAACAAGTTTAACATTGACCAAGTTTGAAAAGAATATGAAAGAATGTGGAATAAAATACATTTCTGTGCTTCCTTATCATTCTTAATCTAATGGTTTGTTAGAAAAGATGCACAAAATTTGAATGTCTAAATAACTAAATTTGGAAAAAAATGAAAATACAAGAAGCAGTTTATACTGCACTCTTATATCAGCACTCAATTCCAATTGCTTAGCAGGAAAATCACTTGCAGAATTATAATTTGTTTGCAAACTGCAAACCAAATTGTCAAACACAATATCTAATAAGGATTACATTAAACAAGAACCTAATACACAAAATTTCATTCCTGGTGACCAAGTATAGGTAAAAAGTAGCTTAAATAAATTTTGGATGAAAGCAAATAGTAAAGTGATATTTGTCAACACAAGTTGTAAAGATTTGTACAAATGAAGGCAAACTATTGCAAAAATACATTAATAAATTGTGAAACATTACTGTGAAGATTTAATACCACCATTATTTATTGAAAGTGATACTGACCCAGGAGATCAGTCTGAGGAACTTAAACACGAAAGCAAGCTGATTCATCTTAATGAGGAAATGGAAGCATGTGTAGTAGAAGAGATTAATCCACTGGTTGGATTAAAATAAAAAAGAATTATCTTCTTGATTTTATCCAGAGAAAATGTAAATCTCTGGAGTTGGGGGGGGGTATTATATTTATATGTGTATGTTAAAATACATACACATATGGAGCTAGAAAACCAATTATAAAAAATGTTATATATATATAATTATATAATCATTTAAAGTTAAAAAGAAGTATAATAAATTTTAATTAAAAAGTAAAATTAAAATTTATCAATCAATAGATAAAAGAATTGCAATTTTAATTATATCACAGGAAAACAAATTAATTCTTTAAAAAGAGATAGAAATATAATCCAATCAAAAATAATAAATGTAATAAGTGAACTTATAGCCAACTATAGAGAAGATTCTTATTTTTATAAATTAAATATGGCTTAGTATTTTTGAGAACTTACAGCGTTTTTATATTCATATTATTAAGGTCCATTTCCAAACAAACTATGTCAAACATGGCTTAAAAATATATTGACTGAAAAGTTAAAAAATTTATATTTAATCCTTATTGTTAGCTATATAATCACAATAATAGACTCAATGTAATTCACTAATCTCAGGGGGGGTGTGCTAATCAAGCCATGCACATGGGTGCCAAAATGTACCAATATGGAATGTTATATGGACTGGGTTGCCCATTAAGTAGAGACATTATTGAAGTTAAGTTTAAAGAGTAATCGAACACAAAATTAACCTAAGTAGAATAAGTGACTTTATAAGCATTATCCAAATTTCCTTACACATACCAATACATTATTTAAAAAAATTAATTAATGATAAATGCTAGCTTTTAAAATATAGACAAGTATGAGATGATGATTTATACTACTTAAATAGTATTTACAAATATATATTTTAGCTGATAGGATAATAATTCACTAATTCAGCAATACATTAAATTACTAATATTTTTAGGATTTGTAAATGAACTATGGATACATATACATTTTTTATGGTGTATTGATATTAAATTTTTGCATGCATGGTGTTTAAAACAGTGGACATGTATTTATAACTAAGAGAAAATATAAACACATGTGTGTAATTACACTTTAATAAAAGATATCAATCAATGTTTTAACTTATTACAATTTAATTAGTCTAACAAATCAAAAATCTAAATGAGTTTCACATACCTGATGAGACTGTAATTTCGAATAATGATAATAATTCCTCTTAATTATATTTTGTTAATACCATTAATCCTAAAATAAAAAAATTAACACAAACGATTTCAATAAACATAAATAAATAACTGAATAGGTTTAAAAATATATGATAGATATTAATTGCTTGATAAGAATGTTTATTAAATATTCCACATTAAATAAAATATTCTATATTAGCAGAATGGGAAACAATGAAATATAATTGTAAGATATTCTGTTGGTAGATAATGTAAACCATGTTAGATGCCTTTGAATATAATCATTCATTTATTATTATAAAACATAATGTAATACATAAGTAATATTTAACAAGGCTGTAACCTTGTGAATATGCATGTAAAATGCAATAGTAGAGACCTCTACAGGTGTTTAATACATAGTAGACTGAATGCATTTGAGTATGATTAAAAATAAATATATTCATGTGTTTTCATTATTAAGATGGTATTTTGATCTCTATGTTATATAATGATCCTACACCCTCTGATACTATGACAGATTTATTTGTTTTCACTTACTTTAAGCTTTCAACTTTACTTTAATATTAAACCATTATTATTTATCAGAATATAATAAAATTAGCATCATTTGATAGATATTTTTGTTTAGAAATTAAATAATTTTTTAAAAAAATCACATTTAATTTTTGGAATTATATTAAAAATTAGATTTTAATCAAAACAAAATAATATTTCATCATGAAATTTCAGGTGTTACAGATTTAATTTGCAAAATAAATGATTTTTTTTATATTTGTTGCAATAATATGACAAATTATTTTCAATAATTAGTAAATCAATCAAATTATACTTTAAATATTTACAATTTATTACTAATTTTTACAATATTGTTAAACATTATTGCAGGTTGTATAGTAATGGCATATTCTAGATCGTTGACTTTCCAGTGGTTGTAAACACATTAGTAACATTACTCAAAATAATATACACTTTTATATTTAAAAATAAAACATTTCTGTAAAAAAAATATGTAATAATATATTTTTGATTCCAAATAATTATTATACAATTTCTATACAAAAATAATCAATAACTTTTTATAAAATCAAATTTTTAGATCATTGTAATATTTTCTTGAAGTAATCTTGCAAAGATTGAGATCACCAAATATATTAAAGGCACCCATCATTGTAAAGTTTAAAATTTTTTGAAGTCATGCTTATTCCATTGTCCTGATATCTTTTGAATTTTTTTGATATTAAAATATGTGAGGGGAAAATATATGCAAATTTTAAAGTGGTAAAAAAAAGTTCACAATTTTTTTCAGTAGAGGGTGAAAAACACAAATTCAATCTTTTGATTTCTGCTCAACAAAATATCATAATTACAAACTGGATGGCTAAATACATGAGAAATACACATGAACTGAATGATCGTTCATGAAAAAACCCAGTTGTCTGATATGAAGTAGCTTGATATGACATAGTAATAATAGAATTAAAATCGATGTTTCTTTACAGATAATCCTCTTGTAAAATATATATTTTAGCATAGCTTCTTCATTTTATTATTGAAGTAAATATTCAATATAAAACATTTGTCTATATTTATTGGAAATCAAATATACATTCTGTGAATAATTTTCTGAAACAAAATTTTTTTTAGAACTCAACTTCTAAATGCTCAGCATTGTTAAGCCATTATACATTTTTTTGTTTAGAAGAAAAGTTGTTAAACTTTTAAGCATCTATGAAGTAAACTTTCTTTGTACAGAATATATATATATATATATATATATATATATATATATTAGTTACAAATATATATATATATATATATATATATATATATTAACAACTATGTGGTATTTGAATACCATGCCACACACTGGGCAGCCATTTTTAACATTCTACCCACAATCTTGTTCAAAGAATTTAGTGTGTATCAGTTATTATCCTAAGCTTCGAGCACATATAATTATGAGCAAAGGCTGAAGCCCCTCTCAAGCACCAATCTTATCCGTTCAATAAGAATTATACATCTTAAAAGTACAAACAAAAGTTCCAATGGATACTCTTTGGGTATTTTATCCAAACTAGCTCAATCTCGAGGGTCTGGGAAAACAATGTTTATTGGGAGAACAAAGCTATGGATGATCTTATTAAGAGATGCCTTATATCTCTAAATATAATTTCTATCTAAATCCAATCCTATTACAAAAGCCCATCAGTCAACAGAAACCCAGAATGTAAATAATATATATATATAAGTTGTAATTAACTCTAAGACTTATTAGCACTCACACACATATATTAATATCTTAAACATACAATTCATTCATTCTGCTACAAATATATATAATTAATACCCATATTAACGAAAGAGTGCAATTATACATCAGAGTTGTATTTTTTTAAACAATTTAATAAATTATTAATTTACATTATTTAAATTAATATAACACATGTTTCTTTAGCCATTATTAAATGTTCATTTAAGGCAGATTAAGAAAAGATCAAAGATACCTCTTAAAAGCGTATGTTCACGTGGCTGAGGCTAATAATCTGTAAGCTTACAGGATAGAGAAGATGTTGGTTTTAACAGAAGTCACTGGTCTGAACGATGATGATAAGCTCTAAAATATCCTGACCAAAACAATCCCCATTAGAATTTAAGTAGATGAGTTTGGCTTGATTGTGAGAGGATCTCGTCGTTAGAGTTCCATGGCCATTACGCTTGGTTGACTAAATGGCAAATCCATAAACAAAGTTCAGGCAGGTTCCACAATAGCTGTCCATTGAGCAGTCTAATGAATCGCATGATTATTTTTACCCCTGCATGTATACAGAGTACATAATGAATAAATTTTCTTAATTAATAATTAGGTTGATCAGTTTATACATCTTTCTCTGCTTTTCTATATCACTTCACTGCTTTTCTCTAATTTAAAATCACCACTAAAATCACCGAGAACAAAAATAATTCTATTCATTAGTGCTCTTTAACCTCACTTTCTTTTCTATTCCTATGCCGATGGTTCGATCTCAAGAATGCTTTTTCTGTCATTGTTCTAAAAATACGCGCAACCAGTTCCAAGAATTCCGGTGGACAGTCATTAACTGAAACCGCCCATGGCACAACTTTCCATTCTAGTGATTATTTTACAGCCTTATAAGTTTAATGGGTTTTGCTTAAGAAACATGTGTTATCAATGGCATTTAATCTTTCTTATGATATTCACAACAAAATATCTATTTAAAACACAAATGAATAAAAAAAATAATGTAACTCTACATATAATCACTTCCCTACATTCTCACATATAAATATCTTAGTATTTTTCACCCATTATATTAACACATACACTGAATATATATATATATACATTCATACCTTTAATTGATTAATGTACTCACTCATACTCTTGTGTAACAGGTTTTAAATGACTATCGTAAAGTTTTACCGCTTCGACCTATTTACTTCGCAACAACACTGGCAGTTAAACCCGTATTCAGACCCAGCAACTGTTACATACCCCCCTGGTGCAATAGCCTTCAAATACCCTCTGTGTATTTGAATGGCTTCTTAAATGCCTCTTTCTATCCTTTGTCTGCCCCACCCTTCTGCTTCAGTGGCCATGGCCCCTTTGCTTGATCATAATTTGGCTTGTCAGGTGGATGTCAAGCTTCTGGCTCACACCGCCATTTCGGTTTGTAATTATCATCCCATCCTTTTCTATATGTCATATTCCCATCAGAACATCTTTCTTCCATCCCAACTTAGTACTTTGCTGATCTTGGATTTTTTTCCTCGTTCCAACAGAATGCTAAGGTCAGATGCGCTCATATCCAGCGCATTAAGTATTTCTGCCACTTCTCCAATAGATGCTTTTCTCACCCCCAAAATCATTCTTTCTACACTCATAGGCATATTGTGCATTACAATTCAAATGATGTGACCTTCTGACAAATGACACACATCCAGTGTTCTCAGTCTCGCCACCTGATGATGAAAGAATTGAGAGAAATTTTTTTGTTTCCTTTCCTCATATTTTTCTCACATCACTTGATACTGCATGAGCCCATGATGGTCTTCAGACCAAAAAGTCTTTCATATCTTCTTCTGGTACTCCTCGAAGGTTGTGGGTTGTTGATACAATGACTCCCACCATTCTTGGGCACTCCTGCTTAGATTGTTATATGCTACCACTACTTTGTTTTCCTCTGGCATGGGATTCATGCCAAAGTATCTTTGTAGGCCTTGCAGATGCTCCATAGGAGCTCCATCCATTTGGCCTTCAAACGGCCATATCTTTAAGAAGTGATTCACATTGGTGTGCATCGCCATACCCATACATTTTACCACTTTCTCCAGTCTTTCTGCCTCACAAGCCTTCAGTTTCTGTTTTACACTCCTCTCTTGTTCATCTAAACTCCCTTTCTATTTTTTTATTGTTTGACTTCTCAGGCTTTTCCATACTTTCACCTTCATTTCCCTCATATTCTTTTTTCTTTTGACTACTTTCACTTTCCATCCCTCATCTCTGTTCTAAATTCTGGAATCTCAGTTCGAACCTCGCGTCCATTTCCTGAATTCGGCGTTCTAGATTTTCTAGTTTTTTTAAATCATCTCAATTACATTAACTTCTTTCCTTTCTCCTGCCTTCTGCTGTTCCCCTTTCTGCTTATTCTTTGGCTTCATTTTCCATACATATATTTATTTAATACTATTCCAATTATGTGCCAGGTTCATCACCCCAGCTTCAATGGTACATTGCATGACCCACCTGAAAGGCCTTCCTCCCTTCATTTCTACCCTTATGGATTTTGTTTTATAATATCCCAAATATTGGTAAATTCTTAAATCCCTATTTATGAACTATGTAACTCTATATATGCCTCACGGAACAGACATCACTGACAACCAATGCTATTTTTCCTTCTGATTATTTGAGAAGTTTTCTACCAGTCTATCTACAGATCACAAAATATATCAACATTTAACCACATTTCCAAATATATATCCAAACTCTTTTGTTTTATCCTTTCTATATATATATATATATTAAATATTGTTTTCCAACTTTCATTGGGAAGCCCTTTTTTAAATTATATTAGAACACCATTTTATAGCCCATTCTCCACTATTCACAGCCCCATTCATTGGTCCACCATTTTACCAACTACGTGGTACTTGAATACCATGCCACACACTGGGCAGCCATTTTTAACATTCTACCCACAATCTTGTTCAAAGAATTTAGTATGTATCAGTTATTACCCTAAGCTTCGAGCACATATATTTATGAGCAAAGGCCAAAGCCCCTCTCAAGTGCCAATCTTATCCATTCAATAAGAATTGTACATCTCAAAAGTGCAAACAAAAGTTCCAATGGATACTCTTTGGGTATTTTATCCGAACTAGCTCAATCTCAAGGGTCTGGGAAAACAATGTTTATCGGGAGAACAAAGCTATGGATGATCTCATTAAGAGATGCCTTATATCTCTAAATATAATTTCTATCTAAATCCAATCCTATTACAATAGCCCATCAGTCAACAGAAACCAGAATGTAAATAATATATATAAGTTGTAATTAACTCTAAGATTTATTAGCACGCGCACACATATATTAATATCTTAAATATACAATTCATTCATTCTGCTACATATATATATATAATTAATTAATTAATTAATACACATATTAACGAAAGAGTGCGATTACATGTCAGAGTTGTATTTTTTTAAACAATTTAATGAATTATTAATTTACTTTATTTAAATTAAAATAACACATGTTTCTTTAGCCATTATTAAATGTTCATTTAAAGCAGATTAAGAAAAGATCAAAGTTACCTCTTGAGAGTGAATCTTCACATGGCTGAGGCTAATAATCTATAAGCTTACAGCATAGAGAAGATGTTGGTTTTAACAGAAGTCACTGGTCCAAACAATGATAATAAGCTCTGAAATATTCTGACCAAAACAATCCCCATTAGAATTTAAGTAGATGAGTTTGGCTTGATTGTGAGAGGATCTGGTTGTTAGAGTTTCGTGGCCATTATGCTTGGTTGACTAAACAGCAAATCCATAAATAAAGTTCAGGTGGGTTCCCCAATAGCTGTCCGTTGAGTGGTCTGATGAATCACATGATTATTTTTACCCCCACATGTATACGGACTACATTATGAATAATTTTTCTTAATTAACAATTAGGTTGATCAGTTTATACACCTTTCTCTGCTTTTCTATATCACTTCACTATTTTTCTCTAATTTAAAATCACCACTAAAATCACTGAGAACAAAAATAGTTTTATTCATTAGTGCTCTTCAACCTCACTTTCTTTTCTATTCCTACACCGATGGTCCGATCTCAAGAATGCTTTTTCTTTTATTGTTCTAAAAATATGCTCAACCAGTTCTAAGAATTCCTGTGGACAGTCATTAGCTGAAACCACCTGTGGCACAACTTTCCATTCTATTGATTATTTTCCAGCCTTATAAATTTAATGGGTTTTGCTTAAGAAACACGTGTTATCAATGGTATTTACTCTATCTTACGATATTCATAACGAATTATCTATTTAAAACACAAATGAATAAAAAAAATAACGCAATTCTACATATAATCAGTTCTCTACATTCTCACATATAAATATATTAGTAATTTTCACCCATTATATTAACACATACAGCGGATATATATACATTCATACCTTTAATTGATTAATGTTCTCAATCATACTCTTGTGTAACAGGGTTCGAATGACTATTGTAAA
Organism: Epiperipatus broadwayi; assembly: GCA_028023455.1. Taxonomy (NCBI): domain Eukaryota; kingdom Metazoa; phylum Onychophora; class Udeonychophora; order Euonychophora; family Peripatidae; genus Epiperipatus; species Epiperipatus broadwayi. The sequence continues at coordinate 1,654,983 of JAQFVV010000118.1, read as the reverse complement.
TTTTTACCGCTTTGATCTATTTACTTCACAACAACACTGGCAATTAAATTTGTATTCAAACCCAGCTACTGTTACAATATATATATATATATATATATATATATATATATATGCATATATTGCTACTCCAGTGATAAGATAAAGTTTGCTAAAATTTAATTTTCATACATAGCAGATGAATGTATATATAAATAAATATATTAAAAAAAAACAAGCAATATACCCTTGTCTTTGTTCACCATAACTTACAGAATCGTTCTGTCTCCTCTTTGCTATATAATAATATCCCTGATTGCTATAGCTATGCACAACTTCTTTGCAATTTTATTTGCAAAATTTTATCAAGTGATTTCTCTTTCTTTTTTTTAACATTATTTAAAACATTAATCGATTTTATGCATAACAGATTTATATAAAATTGGTATTTGTTGGTTATTCCTAATATTCCTATCAAAAGGTGTGCAGGTGACTATGGATATGTATGTACATAATAGTGACTGACTTCTGAATAATGTAATGAGCAATTTTAATGTTTATAAAATAATTTGAACTATGTATAACACTGTTATGACTTCTGTTATATGGGAATTATTTCAGTCAGATGTTTATTAAGTGAATAAAAAATATAATGTGTGTTTTGACTACAAAAGGGGTGATATAATATAAGTGCTAATAGTCAATTGGTTATTATATGAAATTTATATTTATCACAGCCCCTTTGTTAAGTTAAACTAACAGACTGTTAGAAATCTGTTATCCTGGTCATACTACAAATTATTTCTAATTGCAGTGTTGATATGATAACCAATTGTTGAATTTCTATTATTTTTTAAATTTCCACTGTAAATTATTGATTGTAATAATAATATAACAGTAAAGCATTAATGATAATAATAATATAAGTCATAATGATTGCAAAATGTAGAAATATTTTCAGAGATTTGTATAACTGTTTTCGACAGGAAATCTTACATTTGGTGGAAGTAAATTTTATTATGTGATATTCCAAGTTTCATAAATTTTAACATTCACATTTTGTTCATTAATTAAGGAATGTGGAGTCTTTAATCAATAGACAATATGAAAACATTAAAATTTATTTATTTGGGGGTATCACAAGATGATGGTTACTTTTGGCAAATTTAAAAATTTCCAGTTGAAAATGGTTATGCAAATAACTGAAAGTACTTTTGTATTTTATGATGTAGTTATTAAAAAGTTTTATCACACTTAATGAAACATATTTTGAATTTATCTTGGAAAATATTTATATGATGTTAATATTAGCATTGGGATTATCTTTGTTGCAAAAATTATATTACTTGAATGATGTCTTTATTAATTTAGTCAAAATATTTGTATAATATTTAATGAAAGCAAATATATTTAGGATGATTCTAAAACATTCATCAATATGTAATGGAACCAGTTTGGCTTGCATAGACTTAGCATCATCTATTTAAAGATTAAATAAAGTAATGTTTTCCTCCATCAGCAATTTTATTATAGCACAGCTACGAAATGGGATGCATCTGAATATAACAATCATGAAATCATCCATATATTATTGAAATAACATAGATGTGATTAATACTTATAAAAGAAATGTCTCTAATATAAACACTAAGATAAAAAAACCTAGTCATGAGGCCAAACTAAATCTATAGATAAAATAATCTTCAGATTTATGGTATCAAAGCTCCGAGGCTAATAAATAAAACCAATAACTTCCCCAATGTGTGTGACAAGTAACCTTAAAATATGAAAAGAAAAGAGAATGCTCTTTCTTAGGCATTTTATTATGAGATTTAACAGAGATCTTTAAAATCACATTGTACACATTTTCTTTAAATATAATTTAAACCCTGCCTCTTAACTGTTTATTAACTACAAACTATTTTTTTATTTAGTGCATGGAATCAAAAGCAATAATGTGAATGTTTAGACATAATCCCATCAATCTGGTGCTCCCACCAGCAAAATATTATTGCAAATGTAATCCTAAATATTCCTGATATATGGATCTACTCTTGATATTTCAATCAGTGAGGAATATTAACTAATATTATAGATAAAATATCATTAGAAAGTACTTTTATAACATAAGCACACAATAATGTTACATATCATGCATAATCTCTTTACAAATGCAAAATATTTTAATTGATAATTAATTCAAGTAATTAAGACAAATAAAAAATAATATGCAACTTACAAAATAATTCCAAAAGTGTAGTTTTCAGAGATAAAATCTAGATTACAATGTTTTTTTTAAAACTGCAACCTGATAGAAACTTAGTGCCAATAATCATAATAATCTAATAGAAATTAGTGAATTATTCCCTGATATGAGTAAAGTGAATAAATACATTTCTAGATTATGCACATGTATGAATTATTAATTTAAAAATAGTTTAATTAATGTTATAATTTCATCATCATCATCATCATATTCAACGATTCTTGTTACACTGCAGGATAAAGATCTCTTCATGTTTAATACATTTCCTTCAAGATCTAAATATCTAGCCTTTATTCTCCACATCATCCCAAACACAATTCCTTATTTCATCCTTCCATCCATGTTACAGGTAGTCTCCTTCTATGTCTTTTGCCTAGGAATTCAGTTTAATATTTCAACTGTACATCTATTACTATCTCTTCTAGTATTATGTCCAGTCCAACTGCACTTCACTCTTAATTTTTTTCAATGATGTCAGTAACATCTGTTTGTTCTCCCACCCATATATTTCATTTTTGATCTCTTCTCCTTACTCCTAACATATATCTTATATACACCACATAAATACTGAACATTCATTTATTGCATTTAATTCTACTTCTTATAAAAAAAATTCAAATAATATAAAAAATAATATTTCTCTTCAGTGCATTGCAATACTATTTTCTTTAACAAGGCAAACATTAATATATCTGTACAATAGATTACAGAATTATTTCACATAAATTATATATAAAAATACCTGTTTTTTCCTGCTATTAGATTATGTTACAAATTTGTAGGATACTTCTCTGATTATTGTCTTTTGAAAAATGTTCATTAAAATAAAAGATTTTAAATATATGCAGATATCTCTAAAATATTTTATTAACAATATTTTTTAATTGTTTTCGTCTATAATGTTTAAGCTGAAAAATTATCCTTTAAATATTTTATTACAAACATCTTTATACAAGCACTCCATGAATTTATTCCCAGATTATTCCAATATATATTGTAATGCATTATTTCTACATTCACGTAAATTTCCATCATATAAACCTCATTTTTCTAATCAAACATTGGATAATACATAAACAATGATACACAGAAATCATCAATCATTATCAATCTACTGCAGTATAAAGATCTCTTCAAAAACAAACCATCTTTTTCAATCTCTATCGTCTCTTCTCCACATCACACCTGAACACTTTCTTATTTCATCAATCCATCTCACATGTGGTCTTTTTATGGGTCTTTTACAATTTCCACAAAAAGATATGACTATAAATCTATTACATAAGCTTTAATCACAATAATGGAAACAATATGTGTTTACTACATACAGCTTTTTGTGTGATATAATTTATAAATTATCATAAATAAATATTAATTTATTATAGAAATGAGTTTTATATATGTTTGCAATATTTATTATTTAGATGGAATAAAATAAACTCACTATTATAAGACCGTTGGATTTATTATTCGTATTTTAAAATTAAACACGTCAATTTTGCTTTATTAACATAAGAAAAAACATGTTATAATTATGCCGAAAAATGATCTTACTTTATGCAGTTGATAAAACTTATTCAGTTTAAATTCATCTATTCCATAATGTGACTGGTAGATCTTGTGCATAGTACAACAATTGAAAAAAAAAGTTTTCAGCATTATGATTGGAATTTAAATATATTTATTATTTATATATAAAATATTGTAGGAGGCAAGTATTCTTCACATATGTGCTATAAATAAAATTAACACATACTTTCACAATACTTCATTTACGTAAAATCTCTACATTATATATATATATAGCAAGGAAATCAAGTCATATATCACATGACTTAATTTTACAAGCTTGTATTACAAATGTTATATAAGGAGCATGCCAATAGCACTTAACAAGCTTTTCATAGTATCCCCATTCTCAGACTAGTTTCAGTACAATATCAAGTACCTTCCTCAGAGCATCCTCTTTCTCAAATCAGAAGAATGCATATGAGATTGAAAATCATTTTTATTGTTTTCTTTTTTCTCATATTTAAATTTTATTGGTTGAGAAGTTTTAAAATTTATTTTAAAATTTATTTTCTCTTCCAATAGTTTCTTCCAAAAGTTGTTAGTCTTCTTTAATTGTGAATTAAAAAAGATTAACAAGATTTGGAAGAAGCTATTGGAAGAGAAAATAAATTTTAAAACTTCTCAACCAATAGAATTTAAATGTGAGGAGAAAGAAAATGATAAAAATGATTTTAAATCTCACACCCATACTTATGATTTGAGAAAGAGTACACTCTGAGGAAGGTACTTGATATTGTACTGAAAATGTCAAAATTTAGCTTTTTCACTACACAGAATATCCCACAAATAGTAATAATAATATGACATCTTTTATCCATGAAAATATTATAATTAACATATATATATAAAATAAATATAATAAAACAATCCACTAGAATAAAATGACAAAATTTTAAAAAAATGCCTATCCTTTGCTATAGCCAGATTGGGCATATTCCACCATCTTAAATAACAATATGTTAATACTTAAATATTATTAAACTCTCTCACCAGTAACGCTCTTCAATTTTATATAGGCATTTTTAAAAAATTTTGCAGTTTTATTCTAGTGGGTTGTTATATATATATATATATGAAAAACAAAAACAAGTTATTCACGTAACTTGCTATCACTTGTTATTTATGATCAATAGATGGCATTTTACCAAAACCACCAAAACAAGTGTAAAATTTGTTTACATAAATGACAAAAGAGTCAGAATTAACTATCTCTTTCATTTGCTCACCTTCAGATCAGCTGATTTCAAGTTATTTGCTATCATCAGTGAAGGATAGAGTTAGAAACTAGATCTAAACACTGACTCCAAGTGTTTATGCAAAACGTTTCTATCAGTTTGCAAGCACAAATTTTTCAGACTGATAAAGTCTTCAAACTCAACCTAACAAGCCAGATATCTATATGAGTCTGATCTCAGTTCAGTTTCACCCCATAATCAAAGTCTCTGCAATATATATCATTGCAAGAAACCTTTAAAGGTACATTTATGAAAAACAAGTTATTCATGTAACTTGCTATCACTTGTTATTTATGATCAATAGATGGCGTTTTACCAAAACCACCGAAACAAGTGTAAAATTTGTTTACATAAATGACAAAAGAGTCAGAATTAACTATCTCTTTTATTTTCTCACCCTCAGATCAACTGATTTCAAGCTATTTGCTATTATCAGTGAAGGATAGAGTTAGAAACTAGATCTAAACATTGACTCCAAGTTATCTATTGATCATATATATATATATATATATTGTAATAATAATAATAGATAATTACCATTATATTTATTATTTTTATTGTTGTTACAATAGTTTTCATTAACAGACTTTTTCACATATAGTTATTAATGAAAAGCTGTATCTTCCTTATGATATATAAACTGAAGTTATCCATGTATTATTTCAATTTAAAAATCAAGCTTGCAGTACAGTCAAGCTCTAAATTTAAGCAATGTCAATAAATGTTAGTTTATTTAAAGAATAAGCTCTAACCATATATAAACTATCTATATTTTTAATACATTGTTTGATGGGAGAATGCTTGTAATTTTATATACATACATGTATGAAGAGAAGGTACTGTCCACAATATTTTATGTGTATAAATTCATTATATTATTAAATATCATTTACATCTAAGCATAATATTTATAGAGAAATAAATTATAAATTTAGACATCATAATAACAATTCCCAAATTTTATTTACTAGTCATTTTTATATATTTGCAAACAATATCCTTTTCATGTTTATGTTAATCTGTTTTCTAGATTGGTATTGATATGAGAGAGGACATTAATTGTGTGTTAATATGACTCTAGTAATTGTTACAATATGCACTATAAGAATTTATTTTTCTAATATTTAAACACATTCTCAATAGTGCATAATTAATAGACATTGTAAACTTATGGAATTATTAAAAAATATATATATATGTGTGTGTGTGTATATATATATATATATGTCATATTGTAATAATTATTTGGGGGACATTCCGTGTAGTGAAAAAGCTAAATGCTGACGTTTCAGTAGGAAGGTACTTGATATTGTACTGAAACATTAGCATTTAGCTTTTTCACTACATAGAATATTCCACAAATAATTAAAATAATATGACATGTTTTATCCATGAAAATATTAGAATTAACACACACACACACATATATATATAAAGACATGTGAAAATTTTACAAATCTAATAGATTTGTTAAATTTCACAAGTCGTTATAGTTATTCATTATTAAAATATTATTTATATATATTGCACATTATGCAAACAAGTGAAGCTCAATCTCAAAATACTTGTAAGGCTGAGCACTTTTGAAAACCTTTAGATCCCATATTCAATGAGCTTCATTTGTTTGTGTAATGCACAATTTGTAACTTACTACTCAAAGGTGAAGCATAAATATGAATTATCTTTCATTATTATATATAATATTAAAGTTTATTATATACAAAGTTTGTGACATTGTATCTTGTTTATATTTAACAATCTATAGTTAAAAATATTTATTATCCCAAAAACAGAAAAAAATATTACAATATAAAGCTGAAACATCCCACATTATTTTGGAATGAACTTTCATTGCATTCTAATTTATTTTTCTTATCTATCACTTGTTGAATGTATAAATATTACTAAAATAACATATTTAAAAAGTTATTAAAAATAATATGAAATATGATGCAAATACTATCAAAACACATTTCATGGGTGAACATTATGTTAATTACAGAAAAGGGTCAAGTCAGATTTTTCGCTAGTAGGTAGTGAATTAATGTGAGGCTCCATGCCTTTTTTTGCACTCATTATCTTATATTTATAAAATTTCATGTGAATGTTTAATCATAAGGCTATGACATATTTCCTGTGAATGATTGTCAGCGAAACTGTCACACATTAAATTATTATGAAGAATATTTTAGTAATTTCACCAGTAATAGTTTTCAATAATGCTATCAAATTCAGATATCAAATATAACAGCGACATTTAAAATGTTATATTTTAATTTAAAGACAATATGATTATGAATATTTTATTTAAAACATGTAATTACACAAAGAAAAAATAAATCAATGACAGACTTTCAGTCCAGCTAGGAAGTAAGGTCATCATTAATAAACAATAATGCAAAAATGACTACATTTCTTACATTTATTTATATAATATTAAAATTTTGTGATTTGCATTAAATCTTAAAATAATTGTTAAAGCAACCAATTAAAAACATCATGGCCTTTAAGGACATGTACACTTGGTTCTAATATAAATTCTTTTTTTAAATAATAGAAGTAAAAATTCTTACAAAAATTATCATTGTGTATTTCCACCTGTCATACTACTATAGACAATACTTCTACTTATGTCATATAAGATAAGTTTCAGGAAAAGTCTCTAACCATACATTCATGTCATATGTGATAATCGCGATACAAAATCCACAATGTTTTTTGACCCAAAATTAATTTTAATCTAGATATCAACATTCCAAATACTTTTGAAATTTTCTTATTTAATTTACTGGTACACATAGTAACAAAAGAGATTGAAAATGCAAGATATGGGTAAGATAACAAACAGGTATTATTGACTCATTGTAAAAATTAAAAGACTGAAGGTGAGTTGGGCTAAACATATTTATAGAAGAGATTATAATTGATGGACAATTGAAATCTAAAACTGGATTGCAAGAGATTATTGTAAAATATACAGAAAGGAACCACATGTGAGATTGATGATTTGAAATAAGAATGTGTACAGGGGTGAGGTGGAGAAAAAAGCTAAATATCAGAAAAGATGGATTGAACTTGAAGAGACCTTTATCCTGAAGTGGATTGATAATGGTTGATGATGATGATAGCACATGATTTTTCTATTTCTCAATTAATCTAGCACTATCTAAAAGCATTTAATTGCTTTAGTTTATTATAGTAAAATACAACATATTTCTTTTAGTAAAACAGGCAAAACTCTCTATACATATTGCCACTCAATGCAAGCCAGAGTAATCAATGGATGCCAGAAGGCTTGTGCATAAAATTCCCATCTAGTGCCTACACATTCAATAACTCCAGACTAGTTTCTGGCTTGTGGCCTTCATCAGTGAGGAGCCTTGAATCTGAGAGCACTGCACATAGATCTTAGAATATAATGTAACCCTCCAGCAGCCACCTTTTATCTCTACTTGATTACAAAATAATGAGTCTTAAATTGAAAATGCCATAGTATTTTCAATCCAAGTACATTAACTTATATAGTCTGGTTTCATTGAATGGCAATATGTATAGAGAGTTTTGCTTGTTTTAATAGAAGTTATATGCAAGCATAAAAAATGGTGATCATGTGATATTTATTTTATCTAGTGCTATATGTTTTAAAGCTGAGTAATCAATATTTATATGAAGATAGCCCAATTTGAATATTGTCTTAAATATACTTTTTTGCCTTTATTGGAACCAATGCAGTTATATATCTATTATTTTAAATTGTATTCATTGTAAAGAAACCAATTAAAAATGACTGACAGAATCACAACTATTCTGGTCCTCTCTTTTAAAAGCTAAATCCTTATTGATAAAGGTAGTTAGAAACAGATCTGAAAATGGTGATTAAATTACCTTACTTTCTGTATTAATTTGTCAAACTTATTGTAGATATAGGTAGAACTTAAAAAAACGATACTCTCATCTAATATAGCTGGTATCAAATAATATAAGTCATAAACCATAGTCAATGATTTATTAGTTTATCATAGCAGACTTCATCACAAGACATTCCCCTTTTTTGACTGACATTTTAAATGATGTTTATATAAATAATTATGAATAGTTACATATATATTGTTTTTTTAACATAAAATTAAAAAATAAATAGCAATAACAATATTATGTTTTTAAAGAATATCATTTCAATATTCATTTATTCATTAGTAACATTAAATTTTAAAAGAATATGTAACAGTATTACTTCTGTTTGACATCATAACCTCAAGTTCAACAGTGGATTTTGATGGATATTGAAAAGATTTCAAGTCACAAATACATTTAGGATTTTTTGAAGAATAGATATGTGAAAGTGAATTTATCAATCCATCCAATGCTGATTAATAAATGGATATTGAGCCATTTATGTCTGGAGAGAAAAAGTCTACAGATACCTTGAGTTTGTCAAATGAATATTGATGACTTTAACCACTGGATATAATGGAACTGATGTGCTCTTATTGATGTTGAAAAATGGTTAATTTTTGAACCTGCTGAATTTTTCAAATATTATGACAGCCATATTCTATAATAAAATTGATGCAGCCTGTTTGCATAGTTCTTATTCTGAAATTTGTCCATCTTGGAAGGTTTGCCTAGTTTTCATATTGTGGTTATAGTAAAATTTAGATTTTTTTAGTCAAAATATATGAGACCTGTATTTATATATATATATGATAATCAAAATGTTATAAATCTTGCTTTAAGCTTGGATTTTATGATCACTAGATGGAGCTTTACCAATAGCTCCTAACAAGCTTTGTTTACATAAATGTTGAAAGAGATCTCAAAATCTCTATCATTGTCACCACCTCCAGACCAGCTGGTTTCGAGCTTATGGCTCATGTCAGTTAAGGGCTGGGAAACTAAAAACTAGATCTAAATACCAAATCTTAAATCAGCATTTATCAAACATGTTTTTATCAGTTTGAAAGCATTAATTTATCAGAAATGTAATGTCTTCAAATCCAGCTTAACAAACCAAATAGATAAATATAGGTCTGAAATCAGTTCAGTTTCACCATATACTAAAAGGCTCTGCAATACATAGCATTGTGAAAATCTTCAAAGGTACATTTATGATAATCAAAACAAGTTATTAATTTTGTAACTTGCTTTAAGCTTGCATTTTATGATCACTAGATGGACATTTACCAATAGCTCCTACCAAGCTTTGTTTACATAAATGCCAAAAAAGATTGAATTCAAAATCTCTATCATGTCACCTTCCTCCAGAACAGCTTGTTTCAAGCTTATGGCTCATGTCAGTGAAGGCCAGGGAGACTAGAAACTAGATCTAAATACCAATTCTAAAATCAGCATTTATCAAACATGTTTTTATCAGTTTGAAAGCATGAATTTATCAGACATGTAATGTCTTCAAACCCAGCATAACAAACCAGATAGCTATATGGGTCTGAAATAAGTTCAGTTTTACAATATAGTAAAATGCTCTGCAATATATAGCATTGTGAAAACCTGCAAAGGTTCATTAATGATAATCAAAACAAGTTATAAATTTCATAACTTGCTTTAAGCTTTCATTTTATGAAGACATTATGTGTCTGATAAATTCATGCTTTCAAAGTGATAGAAATGTGTTTGATAAATGCTGATTTTAGAGTTGGTATTTACATCTAGTTTCTAGTCTCCCAGACCTTCACTGACATGAGCCATAAGCTTGAAATGAGCTGGTCTGGAGCTGGGTGACAATGATAGAGATATTTAATTTTATCTCTTTTGGTGTTTATGTAAATAAAGCTTGTTAGGAGCTATTGGTAAAACTCCATCTAGTGATCATAAAATGCAAGCTTAAAGCAAGTTATGAAATTTATAACTTGTTTTGATTATCATAAATGTACCTTTGAAGGTTTTTGCAATGGTATATATTGCAGAGCCTTTTACTATATGGTGAAACTGAACTGATTTCAGATCCATATAAAACATTCTGTTTTGTTATGCTGAGTTTGAAGACATTATGTGTCTGATAAATTCATGCTTTCAAACAGATAGAAATGTGTTTAATAAATGCTGATTTTAGAGTTGGTATTTAGATCCAGTTTCTAGTCTCCCAGGCCTTCATTGATGTGAGCCATAAGCTTGAAACCAGCTGGTCTGGAGGTGGGTGACAGTGATAGAGATTTTGAATTTGATCTCTTTTGGTGTTTATGAAAACAAAGCTTGTTAGGAGCTATTGGTAAAGCTCAATCTAGTTATCATATATATAATGTTAAATTAATAAGAGTTGAACAATATATAATAATTATATTTGGAGTGATAACCTCCAGATTTTAAATATTGGATATAATAATGCAATACTTCTAATATCAACATTAAATCATATAATGAATGTAAAAAAATGAATCCACTTTTATGCATCTTCCACATTTCTTATACGGAAATCAGGTTGGACCGTGACATGTATTACCTACCATACATTTCATCATTGTAGTGATATTTATGAAACATAATCAAAATCATATATATGTAAATAAATTTACAAGCGAAATTAATTTATACTCATACCATCCCAGTTATTGTTCATATTACTTAGCCTAGTTACTTTAACATGACATATTTAGGAGTTTCTCGTTTGTTTAAAGTTAATAAAATAAGTAGAATTTAATTCTTCTTTGTACTGAATGAAACTATTATTGGGTTGAACTTTGTCCTAATAAATATTATTGACTCATCTTCTTTACATATTACAGCTTGGAATGAAAATAAATAAAACAAGTCATTTTGATTCTTTACATAGAATAGCATTGATTCTAGGGGGCATTGCAAAAATATAGTTATAGACAGTTCTTAGATGTAATATTATATTATTCCAATTATTAATCCATATGTATGTATATTAAAATGCAAGAAAGTTTGTTTCTAACGCTAGTTGAATAAAAACAGAACGACGGACTAAATTAGATTTAAAATCTTTCTGAATATTTCTTTTTATATTTTGATTTAGTATTTTATTTATAATTCTTTTTTTTTTCTATTTTACTTAAAGGATTTTCAATCTAGGCATTTTTAAAAAACATTTTCGAAAATTTAATAAAGACTTACTTTCAAGTTATTTCATGTTTATATTTTATACATAATAAATTTCTCCGTCATGTTCTTATATTTGATCTTTTTTAAAAAATGCTATTTTTGGAATAATACTTTTTCAGCTACGAGTTTTTAATTTTCCAGATGAAATAGAAATGTTTTATCATTTATTATAGTTTGATATATATATATGAATATGTTTCATATACAAAATAATAAATTCCTCCTTTCATCCCCATCTCTGATGCTTAATAATTGTTGCATACATCTATATTGGAAAACAGGAGATAATTTAATTAATAATAAATTGTAAGTATAAGGGATTTGAACACAGTCTTTCAAACACCCTTCAACTATCTCCATTATTTTCTTCCACTGATACACATGACTACACGCATGTAGAAAAGATAAACAATTACCAATATACGTATTTCATGCAGAACCAACATTCAACAGTTGGGCCAGATTATCATTTTCCACACATATATACATATTTATAATCAGTCCTCAATTTATATTAAGATAGCAAATCTTCATACTTTAATGGACTGGCTTCAATCTACTCCAATCTCCAACTCTTTAGCCATCCATACCATTGAAAATCGAAGATGGAAAACTCAAATCCCATGCTAATGCCAATATTATTGTTATGCCCATGTTGACCTCAAGTCACTCTGACCTTCATGTATAATACTTTATCCATTTAAATAAATAGAAGTGGGATGAGCAGGATGCAGGATTAATGTGTAATATTTGAAGCCTGTATCCTTCCCATCTTTGTTATATGTATTTAAATGGATAAGGTCCTATATATGAAGGGTCAGAATGACTTAAGGTCAACATTGGAATAACAATAATATTGGCATCAGCACAAGATTTGGGAATTCCATGTTCAGATTTTCAATAGTATAGATGGCTGAAGAGTTGGAGAGTGGAGTATATTGAAGCCTGTTCATTAAAATATGAAGATTTGCTACCTTAATGTAAACTGTGCACTGATTATATATATATATAAGAATGATAATATGGATCAAGTAATGAGTGCTGGTTTACCACAAAATATTTATATTGATGATTATTTATCTTTTGTACATGTATGTGGTCATGTGTATTAGTAGTATGAGATAGTGTGGATAGTTGAGTGTTTGAATGTCTGCATTCAAATATCCTATATTTACAACTAAGCTCCAGGTATATGAAGTATGCCTGTATTTTAAATATTAGTAATCAATTGGAAAAAGAAAAATCTCTGTTTTTTTAAATATATAAGTACTGTAGGACAAACATCTCTCCAAAAAACTTCTCAGAGAGGAACAGTTAAAGAAAAGAAAATAGTCGCTGAGCTTTCTAATTGCCATTAGATAAAGGTTTGAACATTTTTCTAGTTTTATTTTATTCTTTAGCTAAAAATGCATAGATGTTCATTTGTTGTCCATAATGCTAGATTGTTTCCATAACACTGGATTGTTTACAGACCAGCTATCTGAAAAGCCATTAATTTTTCACTTGAACAAAATTTGAAACACAGGTTGTAGACCCAATAAATAAACACCCTATTAATCAACTTTCCTGGACATTAGTATAGCAAGTAAAATACTTAACATATAAAAAAATAAAAAAGTAAAACATCATTTAAATATTCAACTTCAGAGACAATGTCTCTCTAATAAATCTACCTAACAAAAGTTGATATTTTTCACTTATAAGATATATACTCCTATAAAGTGACTCATTTGTAAAATTTAAGTCATTAAATATTTAGAATTTATTGTAAAATAATAAAACAAATGAACTAGTTAATTTGCAAAATTTTCTACTTCAGGTCTGCAAAAGAGTCTGATAAATGACGCCATAAACAAATTCTTGTTCTTTTCCAAATTCAAATTCTTAGTACTAGAAGTATTACAGATTATGATAAATTTTATTCTTAAAAATAATTGATTTATTGATTGGCAATTAGAAGCAATAGAGTAGAGCCATAATTCATGAATCTTAAACAACAGATTCCATCACTTTATCAAACAGTGTTGGTTCCAATAATTATTATTGCAAATACCTATTAACATTTTATATTTAAATACAAGTATATTGTCAAAACTGAACTTAAGTTAATTAAAAAGGATTTGAACTCAGATTTTCAAACTCCCTACATCTATCCACTACACCTTAACATTACCACATAAATGTGAAAAAGATAAATGATCTCCAATCTTCATATTTTGTGCTAAACCAGGGGATCAATTATATTTACCACATGTAGATGGTCATGTTTATTGGTGATATAAAATAGAATGGATAGATGTAGGGAAATTAAATGCCTGAACTAAAATCTATACTGGTAATGTTTTAGTAATCAAATAATGTGATTAAGGAAAAACTAAGTTAAGAAAATTTGATTTTTGTATATGTGGTCTTATGTTATAATATCTTTGTCAAAATATAATTATCTATAACACATGTTTTATTAAAATTAATTTTTAATTTAATTAGAAGAGTGAAAAATTATAAAAGTTATAAATGTATTTAGGTAAACAAAAGAAGTTTACTTTTTATATTAGTTTTGAGAGTGTATGATTTTTTTTCTTCTTCCCACTAAAATATATTTCAATCCTTCTAAAAACAATATATCCTTATAAAAATAAAATATATTTTATATTTCTTAATTTTTTAAAATTATAAAAAAAATATGAATACAAAAGAAATACCTTCATAATCATTTTTATTTTACAAATAAAATATGAACATGTTGTATTATTTGTGCAAATTGAGTTCTGCAATTTAATCTTTGAACTATAAAGCTTTATATTCTGCTGATAACTCACGCCATCTATTAATAAAAATTAAAATTAAAATATATAGCCATTATCAATTGTTAAAAAATATTTTTTACAATATTGCAATGTTTTTAACCACATATGAAGGAATCAAATCCTTTTTGAGGTAAATTGTACTGGCAATTTTAACAAGAAATGCCATTCTGAGATGATAAGAAATTTAACAGAGAAGAGTTAAAAATCACAATATCTAAATCATGTATAAAGATACCTATTCATCTCAGTATTTACTTTAAAAATGTTCTTTGTAATGAAATGATTCATCTTAACCTAGTAAATTTAATGCTAAGTAGTCCAAAAGTAATATGCATGACACAACAGAATCATAAATTTTTAAAGCTAAAAATTCTGCTGGTGTATTCTTGAGAAAACAATATTGAGAAATTGATAATCTTAGATATTTTTTAAAGGCCATATAATTAAATTTTTGAAAATTGGAAAAAAAAAAACTTTTTGAAGCCATAAAATATATCTTGAACAGTTTCAGCAAAATAACAAACTGTTCATACATTTGATTTCTGTAAGTTTCATATTTTTACCAATTGATCTGTGCAGTTTAATGCAAATGATAGACAGATGAATTTAGGGCTGAAGATTCTAGGATTATTTCTTAACATAAAAAAAATAAATGAGTATGACAAACTAATTTGTATTACTGACTCTACAGAAATTGTGATCAATAAATTATAGCATAGTTCATATGCATCCACGGGATATATACATTTTTAGTATGTGCTGAAATGTGATAAAAAAATTAAAACCACTACAAATTTTCATTTATTATATTTGTATAATAAAATACACGATTCTTTAATATTTTCAGAAATAATGATTTTTTTAATAATGAAACCATGGATATTGCTAAAAAATACAATCAAAAGTATGTCTTCACCATTTATTAATCAGATTTTTTTAATAGGTGACTTGGCATAATGTTTGTAACGCTTATTACAATAAATATTGCTATGTTTAAGACATAAATACTTTTCACAACATTTACAAGAATATTTTGATAAGCTACTTATTTTGGATCCATAGTAATATCTCCCACCCTTCCAAAACATATACTACAATCAACTATAAAGATTAATTTTTATGGATTAGCATTAATTTCATACAAATGAAGAGCTAGTTATGAGCAACAATATTTAAAAAGGAAACTTGTTAGTATCTCTTAGATCAACCACAATCTCTGCATAGTCAAATGCTCAATCTGACTAAGAATGTTTGAATGTTGCATGACATCACATATAATTATTTATGTGATTATTTTGTTACTTAATCTATAATTATTTAATTTCCTTGGTTAATCTACAGACTATCTGAAAAAACTACTAAGTCCATTGAAATCTTGAAAAAATTTCAAGTATCAATCAATGGACATAAATTCAGTTGTATGACATGCAGTTGAATTATGTTATTTGGAATTTATTTAAAATTAAGAGAGATGATAAAATGTTTTTTTTTTACGTAAAAAGTAAAAATATTCTTTGATAAAAAATTATTAATAAAAATATATTATAATAACAATAAGTTTATTAAACCATTAATTCATCTTATAATCAAGGATACAATTTTTGTATTATTTCTTCTTTAAGAAGGTCAGGTATTGGGAAACATATGATATAAAAAAACAAAACTAAGACATCAAAAACAATCAATATTTTATTTGTTATTTAACAATTAGGACATCAGAATAAAGTTTAGGGATTGGTACTTGAAAACCAGATATCTGAAATTCTTAATTAAAGTCAAGGTTAAAAACCATCTTACCAACATTTTTTTTTTCTATAAAAAGAATTTTATATTTATGGATCCATCATTTGTCTATGTTACAGACATGAACAGATCATAGAATGCTTTTTATGGGAATGCCCACACCTTATTTTCTACATAACAAGAGAATGTCCTTCACAATAGACCCTTTTTGTGGAATGTGTTATCGAGCAGAAAAAACCCTACAACACTTTCTATACCAATGTACAGCACTTGAACACATAAGAAATATAATTTTTCACCCATATAGAAAACCAAACACATCAATTCAAAATATAATTGCTGCATATAAAACAAAACCAATACCAAACATTAGAGTGTCCATTTTTATACTATACCCATTTTGGTGTACAAGGTGCACTTTTATAATATGAAATAACACCAGGCAGCATCTAGTCACCTTTCACAATAAATTAATGCAAATAAGGAAACGAGATAAAATCATAACCAACCCCCAATTATACACTGCAACATGGTCACTATTAAAAGAACAAGCAATGCTATGAAAGCAATATTAAGGACCAGATAAAAAAACTAATAAAAACTATTAGAGAAAAACTTTTTCAGTAGCTTCTCAGACTTTTAATTATATACATACAAACTATTAACTACAAAGAGAGCCTCAAAAAGGAAACCTGGAAATCAATTATTATCAGCAATTTTTTTTAAGAACTCATTCAAGTCACAAAATTTAAACAACTCAATGAGACATAAATTTAATTATAGCACTCAGATATTCCTATGTAACAGAATAAATCAATATATGTATCAAAATGTTATAAAAACACTTTTGATGTAACTCTTTTATAAAATCAATAAAATGCCTTTTTTAAAAAATAATAATAATAATAATAATAATAATAATAATAATAATAATAATAATAATAATAATAAGAAGAAGAAGAAGAAGAAGAAGAAGAAGAAGAAGAAGAAGAAGAAGAAGAAGAAGAAGAAGAAGAAGAAGAAGAAGAAGAAGAAGAAGAAGAAGAAGAAGAAGAAGAAGAAGAAGAATCATCATCATCATCAACAACAACAAATGAAGTAAAATGGTTTTTGATCTTGTTAATATCAACAAGTAAAGAACAAATAATTTTAAAGCTGAATGAATAGAACATCCAATAAAAGAGGTAATGGAAATAAAAAATATTTTTTACGAAAACTTTTAAAATGTATGTGCATAGACAGAAGAAAATATCAAAATTAAGTTTAAAGATTTTTATTATCTTGTAATTTCATATAAACTTATTTTTAAAATTATACAATTTTATAAATGTCAATCCCAAAACTGACCCAAGGGTGGTATAAATTTTGTACAAAAAGGCCCACCCTTATCAAGGCCCATGACTGCATGATTTACGTTTTCTGTGAAAATAAAAAAAAAATAAAAAATATTATTGCTTACTAAATATAACTATTTTTTTACTCAAAACTCTGTAATTTGAAGGCTTTACAATGATTCTCATATGGATGTAATACAATTGTTGAAGCAGTGGTTGGAAGGATGGTGTACATTTTTTAGTTGCATACAACATGTGTAGTTAAATAGTTGGCAATGTTTTTGTCATGTTAATGTTAAATAAGTATAAATACAGAATGATTCTCTTCAATAGCAATTTTATCTATTGAACCAAAATTTGCATAAAAAAATAAATTACAACATTGTTAACAGATTCACAATAAAATATTCAAGCTAATAATTTTTTTTTTTTTTGCATTATAAGTACTTTATTTTATTTTTCAAATATTGATTTAATAAATTTGCACAATATTATATTTATAATTTATAAATAATAATAAATAAGTAATTATTTATACATGATAAATACCAATGTGTGCAATTTTATTGAA
Organism: Epiperipatus broadwayi; assembly: GCA_028023455.1. Taxonomy (NCBI): domain Eukaryota; kingdom Metazoa; phylum Onychophora; class Udeonychophora; order Euonychophora; family Peripatidae; genus Epiperipatus; species Epiperipatus broadwayi. Next base: position 1,636,399 of record JAQFVV010000118.1, on the reverse strand, counting down.
TCAATATTTAAGTAACAAAATAAAATACAAAAAATTATATTTCATTTTCTTGAATTTTGTTTTTAGCGAATTTGTACTTGCCTTAAATCATACTATTTACAAAACAATATATTATTTATGTCTGTAGATATTTTTTATATATCTAAGTATTGTTATAATGTTTAAAACACCCCTGTTGCCATCATGAACACATTGTTCTGGGTCCAGCTTTTGGGGAGAAAGGGGGCTGGCTCTGTTTACCCTGTTCAATTAATTTGACCATAGTGCCTCTAGTTTATAAATTATCCCACAAAATCTTTTAAAATTTATTATACTTACCATCCAAAAAATAGTTTGCTGACCCTTGATCTAGTGATTATTCAATCATTAAATTTAGTAAAAAAAAAAAAGCAAACAACCAATCAAACACTAATCTTTATAACAAAAGAAAATAAATACCATTTAAATTTGCAGTTATGTTTTGATTTATGTACAAGTTTTATAAGCTAACAAATTCCAAAATCTAAATTATTCAATATTATAAAATCAAATTCACTATATAGCATTCATGGATAGTTTATACATTATTTTTATGTGTATACATTCATATATATTAATTCTAATATTTTTACAGATAGATGAATCAATAGTATTATTTCTTGGAGCTTCTGTATAGTAAAAGTATAACTAAATAGCTATTATTTCATTACAATAACAATTCCTTTCCTCAAAGCTTTTTCTTTCTCAAATCATAAGAATGTGTGTGATGAGATTTAAAATATTTTTTTTTCCTTTGTTATTTCCTCCTCATGCTCAAATTCTATTGGTTGAGAAGTTTTAAAAATACTTTATTATATATATCATCAAAAATGGAAAGAAGTTTAATCTTTTATTTTGCTTTTACATATACTTAAATAAATTAATGATATAATAAACTATAAAATATCTTTATATAAAAGCAATAATATATATAATAATAATCACATGCAAAAAAACTCTTTTCAGCAAGTATTAATGTTTGCCTTTTTCAATGTGCTTCAATTAATTTACAATTACAATCTACTTTGCATATATAGTGACATCTATGTTTTTTTTATAAATTTAACTATAACCTACTAAAACCTTACAAGATTTTTAAAACATACAAAAAAGTTTGTGTAAATGTATATTTATATATAGATGAGAGTAATTTGAATTTATATAAAATAATTGAATGCTAATCAAAAAAGAATATATAAAAAAATATATTTTAATTGTCATATATTCAGGAGAAAAATGCAAACCATATTATTATGTTTGAAAAAGCTAAAGTTATATATTTTGAAAAGAATAAAAAACAAAGAAGAGTTAGAAAATATTTTCAGTTTAAAGAGTCTATTCTGATTAAACAGGTTTACTTTAAAGCTATTAATTTATTAAAAATGTATTTCCATATTAAAAGTAATAGGAATGTTGATAAATTGCTGATAAATTATTATGGAATGAATACTGCTGTTTTATGGCAATTTTACATTTGAAAAATCTATCATAGGAGTGAAAGTATTAAAAGTGAATTTTGACTTGTTATGACTAATGTAAGTAATTTAATAAGAAATGTTTTCCCAATGTGTCTATTTACTTTCTAAAATAGGTACAAAATCAATTCATTTTACCTCACTAAATGCCTTTTTTTACTCACAATAGCTCTCATCAAATTAATTTTTAACCTATTTTAATTTATGTTAGAAAAAATGAAGCTGCTCATCAGACAAAAAAATGAAGTACTTAAAACACATCTATTCAAATGTGTATAATATCTTACTTGAATTCAATGTTTAAATTATGTAACCTGTGAAGGTTGTATTAACACTGTAATTGAATACTAAGTGTTTCAATTGTGGCTATTTTGTTGCATTTGGTCAATGGTTTTATATTCATTTGATGGCCAAAAATTAAACTAAAACATTTTTTATTGATTTTAACTCTAACTAAAATATCCACATATCATCATTTATCAGTGCAGAGTCAATTTAAAAAAAAAACAATAACTCTGATTCAAGTATCAGTGTGTGTGCTGTACTTGAATACATATATTTCCCAAAAGTAAAATTATTTGACTTAATAACTCTGATTATAAAAAAATACAATCAGCATTTGAACAAATTTGGATTTCATAAAAAATAATAAAAATAAAAAATGTAACTTTCCAGCAATTTGTTGCTACTTTATTTTTATTTTTGTGAAATTGAGTTAAATATTTGTTTCTTAACAAGTAAATGATGTTTACATTCAAATTTCTTTTGAATAAAATTATTTTTAGCTAAAAATTAATCTACCAAATATGTACAAACTACAAAAATAAAATACTTCTTGACAAACAAAAAATACCAACTGTCAAAATCATCATTATTATCTATTAATGTTATAATAAATAATTTGATAATAGTCAATGAATTTAGTAGGACATTGTCAGATTGTAATTCTATTTTGAAGATAATTCTTTCTCACTAGCACCATACATAATATTAAATCAACAATGTAAATGTGAAGATTTCAGGACTCAAGATCGGCCTATATAATAAGTGCTTTTAGGTTTGAAAATAAGATGGTCATTCTTAATTTCCCAAATCTTCTGGCTGGAATGAGAGTATATTCACACTTAACATTGTTTATTTAATATTATATATAGTGGTAGTAAGAAAGAGTTATTATTACCTTCTAACTAGAATAAGCAATTTTATTACTTAAAATATATTCTTTATTAAAATTTGTATTACTCATACAAATTTATTTATTGAGTTCTTTTTCTTTTAGCAAAATACATTTTTTAACCCGAAAGTTAAAAATTTATTTTGTTTGATTATTTATTTTATTTATATTACTTTTGTTTATTTGCAATGTTAAGTACAGTAATTATTTTTAAGACTTTCATTTTTTGAGATATAAATATTTAATAAAAAATACATTTTTTGTTAAAAGTAAAGTGCATGAAAACTAATTAGAAAATTAGTTATATAGATTAGAGTGCATATTAAAATTGGAATATGTTTGTAAGTCTTAGTATTTATTTAAAAAAGTTGAGAAATAAACTTGAATAGTCATCATCATCATCATCAACCATTTTCAATCCACTGCAGGATGAAGGTCTCTCCAAGTTTAATCCATCTTCTCTGATCTTTGCTTCTCTTCTCCACAACACCTCTGCACATTTTCTTATTTCATCCATCCATCTCACATGTGGTCTTTTTCTGGGTCTTTTACAATCTCTTGGAATCCAGTTTAAAATTTCAATTGTCCATCTATTATCATCTCTTCTAGCAATATGTCCATCCCAACTCCATTTCAATCTTTTAATTTTTCAGTATGGTCAGTAACACCTGTTTGTTGTCTAACCCATACATTGTGTTTTCGATCTCTTCTTGTTACTCCCAACATACATCTCTCCATACTCCTTTGAGTGATCTGAAGTCTCTGTATTGCTCTTCTATGAAGTGTCCAAGTCTCAGATCCATAAGTAAGAACTGGTAAAACACATTTGTTAAAAACCATCCTTTTCAAACACATAGGCATATTTCCTTTTAGTATTAAGTTATTTCTACCAAAAGCACTCCAAACAAGTTTAATTCTATGATTAATTTCCTCCATTATGTTTCCATCTCTATTAATAATCTGACCAAGGTATTTGTAACTCTTAACTTCTTCTAATTCATCATAATCAATCTTTATTTTCATATTTTGAGCAAATCGATTAAACATTACTTTAGTCTTTTTAACATTTATCTTTAGTCCTACTTTTCTACTTTCATCTGCTAACTCCTGCAACCTTTCCGACAGCTCTGAAGCATTATTTGAAAAACAACTACATCATCTGCGAAATCTAAATGACTTAAATACTCTCCATTTACTTTCACTCCTTTAGTTTCCCATTTTAATCCACAAAATACTTCTTGCAGCACTGCTGTAAAGAGTTTTGGAGATATGGAGGCACCTTGTATTACACCTTTCTCAATGTTCATTTTTCCAGTATCATTATGTAATCTAATTGTTGCTGTTGCATTTTTATAAATATTCTTTAAAATATGACAATATCCTGGATCTATACCTTGATGATCTAATGCTTTAATCACTGAAGAAATGTGTATAGAATCGAATGCCTTTTCATAATCTACAAATCCAAAACATAATGACAACTCATATTTGTTTGTCCTTTCTATGACTTCTCTCAATACCTGGATATGATCTATTGTACTAAAACCACTTTTAAATCCAGCTTGTTCTCTTGGTTGGTGGAAATCCAACGTTCTCTGTAGACGAGTTGTAATTATCTTGGTAAAAATTTTATATAAAACTGATAAAAGGCTGATAGGTCTGTAATTTCTAATATCTTCTTTATCATCATTTTTAAATATTAATATTATTACTGCATTCTTCCAATCTTCTGGTACATCTTTATCATTTAGACATTTGGTATATAACTTTGCTAAAATTGTTTCTATTTCTTCAACTGCTTCTTTTAATATATCAATTATAATTCCATCATTTCCTGGAGCCTTTCCATTCTTCATACACTTAATTGCATGTCTCACTTTTTCATTTAAAATTCTGGGCAATTCGGAAGATGTAATAGATATAGGAGGTACTTGTTCTGTATTACTATATAATTCTTGATAAAAATCTTCTACCAATTTCATGATGTCATCTCTCGTTTTAGTAATAATTCCATCTTTTTTTCTTAATGTAGATATAAATTTCCTACCAATACCAAAATGTTGTTTAACATTTTTGAGACTTTTATTTTCTTCTACAGCTTTCCTTGCTATTTCAGAGTTATACTTTCTTATATCATTTTCAACTCTTTTCCGTACCATTTTACAAATTTCGAGATATTCAATTCTTTTTAATACATCATTTTTGTATATCTTCATATTCCTTCTTTTCTTCATAAATTCTCTAGTCTCAGTAGAAATTTTATTAGTCAATTGCTGCTTTTTTCTACCAGCTATGTTTGTTGCAGTTTTTAAAAGTGTATCAGTTATTTTCATATTAATTTCATTCAAATCTGAATCATGTTCAAAATCTCCTAACATTTGAAACTTATTTGTAAGTTCTAATTTAAATTCATTAGAATGTTTCTGAAAATTAGGAATATCAACTGTAAATATTGTTTTTCTTAATAATTTTTGTCTCTCTAGTTTTACATTAACATGTAGCTTACACCTTACTAATCGATGATCACTTCCTGTGTTAAATTTATTAAGAACATTACAATCTTGAAATATGTATTTTCTGTTAGTCAAAATATAATCCAATTCTGCTGTACCTTCATTTGGATGCTTCCATGTCCATTTCCTTTTAACATTTTTTTCAAAAAATGAATTCATAATATAAAGTTTTTCTTTTTCTGCAAACTCCACGAGTCTATGTCCTCTCTCATTTATATTACCATAACCAAAATTACCTATAGCAATTTCAACTTTCATTTGTCTACCAATTCTAGCATTAAAGTCTCCCATAACAATTTTAAAATGTTGTTTACTCTGATCAAAAGCCTTTTGTACATCCATATAAAAATCTTCTACTACTTCATCACTATGAGAACTTGTTGGGGCATAAACCTGAATTATCTGCATTTGGTATCTGCTATTAAGTTGTATAACTAATCTTGCCACTCTGACCGATACACCATCAATCTCCACAATATTGTTCTTCCACTTTTTATTTATAATGAATCCTACTCCACTTGTATTTCCAATATGTGTGCCTTTATAATAGGGTATATGTCCACTTTTTAAATCAATTGTTTCTTCTCCTTTTCTTCTAACTTCACAAAGTTCAATAATGTCCCATTTAATATAAGACAGTTCTTCTTCTAATTATTGCAATCTTCCTTCACTTGAAAGTGATCTGCAGTTGTAAGTACCTAAATAAAAAGTCGTCATCAAATGGCAGTCTGGGTCCGCAATCAGGGGATTCTTAGCACCCTCCGCCTTCAGCCACCAACCGCTGCCTTGGTTGGTGACTTTACAGCCTCCTGGGAATAAGGGCCACGCTTTATTTTTGTCTGTCATAATTGTATATATGTATTGGAAAAATATTTATCATTTACACAAACATTCATTCTAAAACTGGGCTTCTAGATGCACAAATAAATACATTACTTTGTATTTTAAATTCTAGTTTTTACTTATGAATACTAAATCTAGAAATTGTTTTGACAATAGGAATTGTCTATATATCATCAGGTGTCTGTGATGAATCTAGTTCAGTGTGAAGGTATGAATGTGCATGTGAGCAGTTATGTAATAATCTTGTATACAATAAGCTTTAATTCAACTTTTTTTAGTATTGTTTGTTTAGTGTTGTTAAAATAAGTCATAATTATGTTATGTATGCTCTTGTAACATTTCTGATTATATTATATATATATATAAGTGAAGCGCATTTTAATATGAAACAATTCAATTTTAGTTTGTTTAGTGTTGTTAAAATAAGTCATAATTATGTTATGTATGCTCTTGTTATGTATGCTCTTGTAACATTTCTGATTATATATATATATATATATAAGTGAAGCGCATTTTAATATGAAACAATTCAATTTTAGAAAACAAAAAAAACTTAAATTCATATTATTAAAATTGCAAATAAATAAAATAAGTTTAATAAAAATTTAAAATAAGATTTTTAAATAGTTTTAATTTTGTATATGTTTTGCTTGCTTATTAAGTATAAAAATTGTAAGTAAAATCGAATATTCTACATTCGCATTAGTTATTTCATAAATGAAATTAAATACTTTTTCTTAAGTAAATAAGTGAAATAAGCAAAATAAAAAAAAATAATTACTACCTTTAAACTTTATATAAAACATTTCAAAATACATTAGATAAATTGTTTTCACAAAGGGCAATGAAGCGAAAGAGTAAGCTATGTTAATAGAAACTCCGTATCTTAAGTTCTTTGCCTGCAGGCAAATAAAGCTAACTAGGCAAGTATGTTTAGATTTTATATATATATATATTTTGTTTGTGGATTAAGACATCAGTTATTTCATACATGCTACAATTTCTTTTCTGGGTCAACTAATAAAATTATATCTAAAATAATAAAACAATTTTCAAATTGAGAGCACACATTATTTTTTACATTATTGTAATATGTTGAACAATATTATTTTATTCACTCGATCATATATGTAACAAAACAATCGAATTTAATTATGAAATATTTTTTTCAAAATTAATTACAATATAACAACCACAAATAAAAACAGGCAAATCTCTACCTACAGTAATACCATTCAGTGCAAGCCAGAATAATCAATGGATGTCAGAAGGCTTGTGCATAAAATCCCTATCTAGTGTCTACTCGTCCAATATCCCCTGACTAGTTTCTGGCATCCATTGATTACACTGGCTTGCACTGGTGGTACTGTGTGGAGAGTTTGCTTGTTTTAATAAGAGTTATCAGCAAGCATAAAAAATGGTGTATTATGTGATGTTTAGTGGTTTAACCACGAATAAACAGTGAAGAAAATAAAACTCAGAAGGAAGTGTGTTATGTGTTTAATACAGCAGAAGAACTCAAAAACTAAAAGTGACTGTACTTTCATTTAATGATGTAAATGTTAAAAAAAATGATCCTACAGAATGTGGCATGTGGAAAAGCAAATGTCACAAGGCATCCACATGAAATTAAAAAAGAGCAGTATGTGGTTATGTGTATGGCAGTGCTGAAGGCTCAAAAAATAAATGTGTCTGAACAAATCCTTAAACCTGAGAAAGTTTTAAAACATTTAATTGAACAAAATTAGTTATCTTACTAAGATAGTGTTTGAATGCCAAACAATTAACTTGTGGTACCATGGAACATTTACTCAATATTTATTTAAGATAAAACACTTCAATAGCTATTAAAATAATTATAAAATATAATAAATAATTAGAAGGAAAATTGAATCTGGGCTTAGCTTCTTGCAGATAATACATTATTACCAGTCAGCTGACTGCTACTGAATAAAACAGATTTTTTTTTTTAAAAAAAATCATCTGTTAACACTGTTGGTTTACTAGCTATGTTTTTTTTTTTTATCTCCAAGATTTAATAATATAGTTTTATGCCAGATACAGTTCAGTTAATCATCATGTATATATAAATGAACATATAATGATCCAGAAATGTTTCTAGTCTTCTGATTAACATAAAATACATACATATATATATATATATATGTGTGTGTGTGTGTGTGTGGTTTTACAAATAGTTGAATCAAGTTGTAGTTTTGAGAAAAAAATGAAAGAGCATCAATTGTTTTATAAACACATAGAAAATAAGAGTAATAATGATTAAATAACACAATATATTCTCTTGATTATGAGCAAACATGTGAATTTACTTTCAGTTTTGATCTGGAATATGTTAAGATTCTTCTAGAGGAGAGAAAACATAATAAAAGACAAAATAAGGAGACAATTTTTATTAATAGAAATAGAATGTCGTTAATTAACAGTCTATTTTTAGCAATAAAATTTGTGAAGCTTGTGATATGCCTTAATGATGTTACATATGTTCTATTTGAATTTAAACAGCTTTCAAATGAAGTAGATTTAGAAATTAACTGGAAGTACTTCTGTGATTTATTATATTTATTGATAAAATATATTATCTCCATTATAATTCATTATTTTTGTCACAACATTTAATCCATAATTGACATTTTATTTACATTCACACATATATTCATAAATGTAAAACACATGTTCTTTTTATAAATATCCAAGTGCAAGTCTTCTCAAGTAACCAAGATTACTAAAGAAAAAATCAAAATTGATAAAAATTTATAATTACCAAGTAATAAGTCTTTCAATAGTTTTTCATATTTAGTTTTATATTTTATGTAAAAATAGGTTGTTATCTATTTGTTGTTGAATATTACACTTCACTTAGTTGAAAATTAAATTACAGATCCAATCTATGGCATGTTCAAGATTTTTCAAGTAGCCTAAAACAGTAAAGAAAAAATACTTCATCAGAATTTGTAATAGAAAGATCAGAGTTTCAAGAGTTTTCCATATTTAGTTTTATATTTTACTTAAAAATATCTAAATATCCATTTACTGATACTTATTAGATGGTTAGCTGGGTTGTTGTACACTTGATAAAAAAAAATCAATGTTTGAATTTGAATCATAGGTCAATATTATGTCATCAATGAGGTTATTCTGCATTTGATGTGCATATAAACAGAAGAAAAAATAGATACATAGATAGACAGAAAGACAGAAAGGCAGACAGAGAGATAGATAGATAGATAGATAGATAGATAGATAGATAGATAGATAGATAGATAGATAGATAGATAGATAGATAGATAGATAGATAGATAGATAGATAGATAGATAGATAGATAGATAGGCAGGCAGACAGGTAGGTAAGTAGGTAGATATTTAGATAGATAGATAGATAGATAGATAGATAGATAGATAGATAGACAGATAGATAGATAGATAGATAGATAGATAGATAGATAGATAGATAGATAGATAGATAGATAGATAGATAGATAGATAGATAGATAGATAGATAGATAGATAGATAGATAGATAGATAGATAGATAGATAGATAGATAGATAGATAGATAGATAGATAGATAGATAGATAGATAGATAGATAGATAGATAGATAGATAGATTTGAATTACATTTTAAGCAAATTAATTTTTTTGATGTGTCTGTGGAATTTTTAAATGCATATTTATAAATAGATGTCTTCTGAATTGCCCAGCATTTTTAATTGAAAAAGTGAGACATAATTAAAATCAATCAAAAAGGAAATAGCTACAATCATGATAGAATTATAATTGTTATCTTAACAAAAGCAAATAATGTAAATTATGGGCCAAGATATATCAAACATCTAGCAGACAATTTAACAAATGCAATTGTAATTGTGATGTTTAAAAACTATGATAAACAATATATTAGAAATTACAGACCTATCAGTTTAATAACAGTTCTGTACAATTTTTTTACCAGATAATTGCAAGTTAAACCACTAAACATCACATGATCACCATTTCTTATGTCTTCTCATAAGGGTTATTAAAACAGGCAAAACTATCCATACAGTAGTGCCAAATCAGTGCAAGCCAGAGTAATCAGTGGTTTCCAGAAGGCTAGTGCATAAAATCCCTATCTTTTGCCCACTCATCTAATATCACCAGACTAGTTTCTAGCTTGTGGCTTTCATCAGTGAGGAGCTTTGGATTTGAGAGCACTGCACCTAGATCTTAGGATCTAATGCAATCCTCCAGCAGGTACTTTTTATTTCTAATTAACTACAAAATTATGAGTCTAAAATTGAAAACACAATAATATTTTCAATCCAAGCTTATTAGCATAGATAGTCATATAAGTCTGAACTAAGTTCAGATCCCATACATTTGAGTGTCTATGGTTCTTTAATAGTCATATTCAACACTATCTCATTAGACAGAATTGGTGTTAACCTACTATTCATCACATGATCACCATTGCTTATGCTTGCTCAAAACTGTTATTAAAACAGGCGAAACTTTCCATGCAATAGTGCCACTCATTAAAAGACAGAGTAATCAATGGATGTCAGAAGACCTGTGCATAAAATTTTTACCTAGTGCCTACTCATCTGATATCCCCAGAGTAGTTTCTAGCTTGTGGCTTTTGTCAATGAGGAGCTTTGCATCTGGCATCCTTTGATTTCTCTGGCTTGCACTTAGTGGCACTACTGTATGGAGAGTTTTGCCCGTTTTAATAACAGTTATGAACAAGCATCAGAAATGTTGATCATGTGACGTTTAGTGATTTAACACCAATCCTGCCTAATCAGACACCAAAATGCATGGTTACTGAACTGAGTTCTGACCTATATGACTGTATAAGATAATGACCTTGAATTGAAAATATTGCATTTTCAATTTTAGAATCATAGTTTTGTAGTTAAGTAGAGATAACATGTGGCTGCTGCAGGGTTGTATTAGATCCTAAGATATAGGTGCAGTGATCTCAGATCCAAAGCTTTTCACTAATGAAAGCCACATGCTAGAAACTAGATAGGAATTTTGTGCACAAGCCTTCTGGCATTCATTGATTACTCTGGCTTGCATGGAGTGGCACTACTGTATAGAGAGATTTGCCTGTTTTAATAATTACAAGTTGTCTATAGTGAACTTTGTACTTTAATCAATCAAAAACATGGTTAAAAATGGGGTTTAGCACAGTGGATGACATTCAACTGTTCAGTAAATATGTAGACGGGGCTAATAAATATGAGTTGCCATTAAGTTTAGATTTATAAATTATGAAAAGTCATCTGAATCTACAATTATTTCTACAATAAATAAAGAATTGGATCATAACATATAGAATGAGATATTGCCATATTTTGAAGAATATTTATCAAAATATGAAATAATTAGATTATATAGTGGTACTAAGAAGAATAGTATTGAGAAGGCTGTACAACAAAATGATAATATATTTCCACATCTTTCTACAGCAAGTAAAATGTGAAGCTAAAAAAATAAAACAAATGGAGATTATTTAATTCATCTAGATTTTGTAGATAATGTAATTGTTTTTTTTTGCTCATTGTTTTTTTTTTTTTTATTGCACATAATACTTTAGATCTTAGAAAATTTTGCAAGGAATATCACATCAAAGTAAGAAATTAGGACTAAAGATGAATGGTAAAAATAAACTAAAATAACTTTCAATAGATTTTCTCAAAAGAAGAAAATAAAGACTGATAATGATGAAATGCAAGTAGTTAACAACTTCAAACACATTGGTCAAATAATTAATACACATGGAAATATAATGGATGAAATGTTGTAAATTGTGTTTGAAAAGGAAAGTTTTTAACAAATATGTTTATCATTTATTATTTATGAATCTGAGACTTGGACACTATAAAAAATATTATAGAGACTTTAGATGATTGAGTGAAATATATAGAGAAGAGATGTGTGTTAGGTATATGAAAAAATATAACAAATTCCTTTGATAAGAGAATAATAAATGATAGACTGAAGTCCATCTGGGTAGCCACATATTGCTCAAAGAGATGATCATAAATGGACAGATGAAATCTTAAACTCGATATCCCAAAAGGTTAACAAAAACATAGAAAGACTCTACATGTGAGATGCAAGAATAAAGTAAGATTGTAGTGTAGTATGGAGAAGTGTAGCCGGAGATAGAAAAAACTGGACTAAATGTGGAGACTCCTTCATTGTGCAGTGGATTAGTAATGGTTGAAAATAATGGCAATAATGATGAACAAACAACTTCAGAAGTCATAATGGAATCATCAAAAAATAATTTAATTTTCAGTTATTTGTTAGATTATGTGAGCACTTAAGAGACAGCTAGATCATTGATTAATAAATTTAACTCTTGAGTCTAGCAATTTAATAATGTTTTAAAAATTACTGGATATAATAAATAATTGAATGGTTAAAAAGAAGGAATTTACATAAAATTCAAGCCCTGCAAATAAAAAATTGAGCTTAAATCAAAAACATTTTAACTCTTAAATTTTATCATTCTACCACTGAGCTAACTGACAAAGTGCTATATAAGTGTATAGAGATGTATATTATTATAATTTAAAGTTAAACAGACAAAACTCTCCATACATTAGTGCCACTCAGTGCAAGCCAGAGTAATGAATGGATGCCAGAAGGCTTGTGCATAAAATTCCTATCTAGTGCTTACTCATCCAATATCCCCAAGACTAGTTTCTGGATTGTGGCCTGTGTCATTGAGAAGCCTTGGATCTAAATAGGTACTAGATAGGGTTTATGCATCCATTGATTACTCTGGCTTGCACTGAATGGTGCTAGTCTATGGATAGTTTTGCCTGTTTAATAATCGTTATGAGCAAGCATAAGAAATGGTAATCATGTGATAATTTAAAGACATTCAGATTAAAAGCTTCATGATTAATTTTATATATTTTTTCCATATGTCATAGTATTGTCCAGGATGCAAACCCGTAACAACTGTCTGCAACCAACTGATTGCTTGCAAGGTTGTTGCACTGACCTCTCAGCTAACAATGCTTGACTTCATGTTGCATGATCATAATGACATCTAGAAGCAGAACACAATGTTGGAATAATTCATAAATCTGTTTAATGTTTTATTATTTTTTTGCATGTCATCCATATCTTTTCAATTATAGTGATTAATTATTCAATAAAAAAACAATGTTTAGATCAAATCTTCAGTAATGATATTTTTTTACATTTCTGAATATTAAAAAAAACATAACAGATTTGCCTCTAGATTATCTAAATTTAATCTAAGTGTTGGGTAATCATTTATCTGTGATTCAATATATTTAATAAAATCATTTAAAATGCTATTGTTATTAGGGTCATTTGGTCTGTGAAGGCCTTGATATCCATATACTTCTAAAATTTGTAGTGTAGTGAAGGTTATTAAGTATATTTATAAACAAAATTACACATGGAATGAGAGAAATGAAGTTGAATTATTCATATACATGTGTGTTTATTTAAAATAAACAGATATATTAATCATTAACTGAAGGTTAAAGTTTATATCTTGGCTAAGGATAATCTTTAGTTTAATAAATGTTTAGTGATATGCTTTAATGTATTTGTATAGAGTGGATCATGTCAAAGTTGTGGGTGGATTAAAATTGAAACTTGTAAATTAAAATGTTACAATTTATTTTCTTCTCATTTACATTTTAGAAATTAAATCTATTAATAAATGGTGACAAGAATCTCAGCCTCAGAGTGGCCTTTGAGCATTACATCATCAGATTTTCAATTGGATGGACAGTTGAAGAGTTGGAGTATAGAGTGGATTGAAGCCTGTCCATTAAAGTAAGAATATTTGTTATCTTTATATATATCTGAGCACTTATAGCATATATGTGTAGAGATGGTAATCTGGACCTACTGATGATTGCTGGTTTAGCATGAAATACTTATATTGGTGATTATTTATCTTTCCACTATATATGTGTTGAAGTGTATCAGTTATAGGATAGAGTGGAGAATGGTGGATCATGTGAAATTATGTGATCATATACCCTATATATTACATATATGGACATAGGTATAAGCCTGTGTTTCAGTTATTACATAATAGAGATGTCTGCCCATCCCTTGTATATGTATTAAATGGATTATGTCCTGTACATGAGGGGTCAGATTGACCTTATATCAACATGGGTGTGACAAAAATCTCGACCTCAGAGTGGCCTTTGAGCATTCCATCATCAAATTTTCAATTGGATGCACAGATGAAGAGTTGGAGTGTGGAGTGGATTGAAGCCTGTCCATTAAAGTAAAAATATTTGCTATCTTTATATATATATATATATATATAGATAGCAATATATTTTTACTTTATATGGATATATATATATATATATATCTGAGCACTTATAGCATTAATGTGGAGAGATTTGATAGCAAAAATTTAATATTAATCAAAAAAATGAAAACAGTATTTCATCATATATTTTATATGTATTTTATGTCTGTACTATGTTTTCTAATTCAAAAGACTATCTACAAAATATATAATGATTTGAATCCAATATATAAGACTTTGATTTAATAATTAATATTTAAAAAATTCAAAATCCTCAGCAAAAAATTAGCTTAGATAGTTATCCATATGAGAATGCAAACTAATTTAAACACTATGGAAGATTAATAAATGAAAGGTGGGCATAGATGTTGAGGTACAACACAGACTGGAATATGCTGTTGCTTCTTTTAAAAAGTCAAGACATAGAGTATTTTAACACCCGAAAGTAACTTCTGAAACAAAATTATTCTATATAATTCAATGTTTTTATACAAGACATAGAAACTCTATCAATGATGAGCAACATAAAGTATTAAAATGTTTTGTTTAAAGATGCTTGACAAAATATTAATATCACATTAGCAAAATCATAAAAACAATCAATGCATTTTTTCTAGTTGCAGAATATGATACTATAGGATGCACAATACTAAAATCACAACTTCATTGGACATGTAAATTGAATGACAAAAATAAAACTTCCTGAAAGTATATTGTAGTAAATTTCCGACTGTTTTTATGGGAAAGGTATTTCTCATTTATATTATAAAGATTAACCGAATAACTTTCTAAGGAAGTGCAATGTTGATTGCTTTTATTGAAAAGATATATCAGAATATAGAATGTGTTGAACATCTAAAATTCAATACATTACTGAAAAAAGAAATGTTTTCTTCCTAAGAACTTAAAGGGCAGCATCACAAAATATAAAATAAAGAGAAAAATGGACCACTAAGTTTGTGGCCTACTTATGTTTCATGGTTTAATTTGTACAATCGTCATAAAACCCCAAAGTCATATTTGAAAGGTGCAGGATGAGAGAATAGTTTAAACGTTTTCTATGTAAAACCTTATTTGCAAATAAAAAAAGAAATAAGAAAAATAAATACTTGATATTTCTAACTAAGATAGAATTGTAAGAGAAATAATTTTAGTAGTGGTAAAAAGAGTTTTTAGATGAAATCCTATCTGAGCATACTGAAAAAGCACTAGTTGAGACAGAACTGAGCTGCTTTATTGTTTGTGTTTATTTTTAAAAAGTAATTTGATCTCATAAACTCTTAAATTGTCATATAATTATTTTTTCTATTCTATTTTATTTTTTTAAAAAATCATGTAACTCTTATATATACATACATGCACAATATGTCTATATATATATATTGTTACAATATATATGAGGATTTGTACTTTGACTATAGGGAATAGACAGACAAAATGCTTTATGACTAATTAATAATACTTACTCATAGTAGTTTTTATTGGTGAACACTTTCTTGCTTAATTTAAATAACGTTGGACTTACAAATTCATTCAAACATGGGTTGTATAATAATTCTCATGAGTATACTTAGCAAATGCCTACTTTTTGTAGTCTCCTTAACATTAAAAACATTCCATGCATTTTCATTCTAGCAAAACTTTGGGTATTGCCTATTTTATTCATCATCACTTCTGAATTCAATTAACAATATAAATATTAATTGGTTATCCCATAAATATATGACATACTTGGGCATACGACTCCCAGGGATTCCAGTATATACAAGCTCCCTCATCAATATTGCAACAAATTCACATGCCTAGGTGGAAATATTTTATCAAAAGAATGAGTTACCCTTAGTCTATTTTTAGTATGTTAGTAATTATATAAAAAAACAGCTTTTAGATAATTTGCTATAGGAACACTTGCTTCATGGATAAATAATCTAGAAGAAGGTGCCACTAGGCTTATGTTGTATGATGAAGGTTTGAATGTTTTTTCATTCATGTTGTACCATCCAGCATTGTTTAGGTATGAGAGTTCGTGTTGTTAAATCTTCTGTTTAAAAATAACCATGTATTGACCAATACGAGATTCTTAACTAGCTTGTTTATGGATAATCACTTAAAAAATATCTGAATAGTCAAGCATTGGTGGTCGAGATGTCAGCGACGGCTGCTTTACAAGTAGTTGTCCCGGGTTAGTGGGTTCGCTTCCCGGCTGATGCTATGACACATAAGAAAAAAAAAAGAAGAATATTGTCGGTTTCTTTTTAAATATACTCAATTCAGATTAGAATACAGGTCGTACACGTGGTAGTTGAATGCATTACGACTTCACTATATCAGTATTTCCAGCTATAATATAAATTTAAATATTTTCATTACATAAAATTGAGAAACATAAAATTCATCATCGAATCATAATAAAGGCTTTTTAATGAATTTTTTCTTAATAGATTTTTATTTCAAAATTGTAAGCCTATTATACCTATAATCTTATGCTAAATCTTCTTCATATCTTTTTTTTATTACGTATTCTAAAAGATTAAATAATCAATTGAATAATAAAATCAATATAAAATGTATTACTTTTTATGGAATCAATCTATCGACTTCTTATTGAAAAACAGTAATGCTTTTTATTCCTTATTTCTAAATCTTTGTTATTAAACTAGTCAAAATGATATATAATAGATGTTAAGTAAAATTCTCTTTTCAATGATTTCAGTCATTTAAGCCATAATTTATAAGTCTGCCATCTGTCAGTACATTTGAACATTTTCTTTACTTATTCTCTATGAGCTAAACCTCTAATGGTGCTCAAAAAATTACATCACTTTTGCATTCTCCTTGGATCAAAGGTTAAGTCTAGTTAAAATCTTGAAAAATAGTCTGCTTTTAAAAAAAGCTAACTTTAAATGCCATTATACGAATTAATTACAATTTATAGTCTTTAATCATTGGGAATTATATTAGTTTATTTTTTTATGCTCAGAAATATAGAAAAAAAAAATTCTTAATGTAGATTCTTTACTAATGCCATTTCTATATGTCCGCTGATTTTTAGTTATAGCTTCTAAGTGATAAATATGAGCGGGTTACTGACTATTTGTCAAATGTATTAAAACTTTTCGATGAACAGAAAAGGTTTTTTCTGTCTCTTGAGGTAAATATTAGTTTGTCTATTTCATAATACATGAAAATATATTTAACAAGAGAAATCGCCACATATATACAATAAGCCATTGACATTTATCTTCAAAATACATAATTTTTGAAGACGTTTTCTGTGTAAATCGCCATCAAATAAAAAAAGGCAAGATATAATACTGATTTTATTTTAGCAAAATGGATAAAATTCAATTTATTTTTTAGAATAAAGTTACATTTTCATATATCTATACACACATTAAACAACATCAAATAATTTAACTTACATATATTATAGTTTGTTGAGTGTTCATAAAAATATTAAACTGAGCGGCAATTATTTGTGTCCTTGTAAACAACATTATAAATCTGACTTCAGTGAGATTCATAGACATCTCCACTGATTTAAAATTCATGTTTTTGGTTTTAGTCTGTGTATGCATCAACATATGAGAGTAAAAATGAATGAAATTAACTTTATTTTTGTTTAACATGATTATGTAAATATTAAATTAAACATAGCTCACAATATAAATGTAAATAAATATATTAAATATTTAGAATGATTTTAATTTGTAGTCTGAGAAAGAGGGAAAGTGATCCACTTCCGATATATATATTGTAACAATCATATTTGTACATTCACATAACAAAATCCAGAGTTCAGGCGAATTATACCAAAGCTGACCTAGATGAGGGATTGAGATCTTAAACTGATCATACTTCAATCCATTCACCAGCACTTTGTGATTTAATATCCTATGGTTGACATTTAAGAGGTTACACACAGTCTCAATTTATTTTGCTGACAAGTTGGGAAAAGGTAGAACATGAAACATAAGGAGAAAATTGATGACTTAATTGTATTTAAAGTCTAAATAAATTATTCAATGTTCCATGACTTAATAAATAATGGATAACATATATTAATAAAGATTAGGATGATATGGAATAATTTGTGAGTAATATATTAAACATTACTAATTTGAATATAGTTATTAAATAAGAATTAATGGTATAATAATAAAAAAATAACATACATATTTGCATTGGTGGCAGGAGTTATACACACAGGAATGATAACAATGAAGAAGCAGATAACAGTACAGTGGTCTCATCTTAATGATAATGCAAGTTATATAATTAATTATCTGCAATCTATGACTCATACCTATATGGTATGCCAAACTATTCTCAAGACTTGCTACTTGTAAGCTAAATATTACCGAGATGATACAAATAAAACATTAATTTATTAATTCTAATATATTATTTATTAGAAATAAATATGCTCAAATACAGATTCCCTAGGTAAACCAGATTCCATGTTCAGACTAATGTTGAAATTTAATAATAGAGCAGAACAAATTGTTTACCATAGGTGGATGTCTGAAACTGTGGCACTAAAACTTTAAATTAAAGATCATAGTATGAATGTACAGTTATTCAATAGGTTCAGTACCTAGTACTTTGTACCCTTGAACCAGATGACTTGCTAACACAATAATGAACATGTAGTTTGGTATGTCAGAGCAGCCTTGAATATGGTTGTGGACTCTTGTGTTTCACTTCTAGAAATATGACTGTCCAAACTAAATAATGGATGTCCTGCCACCATGAGCCCATTTAAGAAAACATAGTAAGACATAAATATACATTCTGTGCTTAATAAAGCCACATTTGCAATAATTGAATAATATTAATATGTATTTAAGCCAATTTTAAAAATGCACATAAATATGTATAGTTTCATTCTGCTGAAACTAGCTCAACCCAGTTCTTACAATAGCATATCCTAATGATGCTAAGAAAGGAGTTAATTAATAGTAATCTAGTTTAGAAATATTGAATCTGCACATATTTCTTATAATAAACTAGGGTAGAGTAAGTATATTTTGGGCATTATAACATTTACAAATATGCCTTTAAATATCATGTCTGGCCATTATCTAATTAAGAAATATAATAATAATTTGCAAACCTTAATAAAAAGACTAATACACATTAATTAATTAAATATCAATTACAATGAGTGTATATCAATCTGTATCTCTTAGAATAGATTTCAAAGGGGAGATTTCTATCAGTTAAAAAGCAATGAGGACTTTACATTGGAAAACTTCTAATTGTCTCTCCAAAGATTTATTAAATTATTTATTCTCAATTGTGAATTATAGCATATCATAACAAATAGATTTAAAATAATGAAAAATAATCAAAATAGAAAAATAGGCATGGCCACAGATTATAAAGGGTTAAATAATAACTGATTATGTTTATTACATTTAAAAGGAAAAGTTATTTCAAAATTACACTTATATTATAGGCAAGATTATTATGGTTACATTTAGAAATTTTATTTTATAAGAATTTAATTTATTGAGAATTAATAATTTGTGAACATTCTTTATAGATAAATAGATAGCTTAAGGAATTTATTAGAAATTTTAATAGAGATTTATAGAGCTTTGCGGTTAAGAAATATTACCGCACTTCTTCTAGGCTGAGTTGTCCAGCATTTGAACTGGGAACATGCACTTCTCTGGATGGATTACTTATCCATCATGTCTTTCCATGGCAGCCATTAGTAGTTGAACTTCTCCATTCTTGCAGTGATGATTGCTGTGGCAGAATAACTGATGGGCTGGAGATCACCATGTCTCCAAAGAAGATGGCAAATTGGTGGCCTTCCTAGCCACTCATATCAAAATTCTATGGGTGTAGGTTCCTGTGGAAACTTGCATGAATTTTATTGTAGAGAGCATTTTCAATGCCATGGGGATTCTATACTAAATTTTTTCGGCTCAACTACATTTGCCTATAAGCCACATTTGCAGCATCAAACCCATTAACTCATTTACAACTGTTATTTAAAATTATAAAATTTAGCTGGAATAAAGTTTAGCAGTTTTGTTGTTAGACTTCTTAATCAGACACTTTCATCTTAGTAAAGGAAAGGCAATCCTCAAGTTAATACAAAATAGTGATGCATGAATGTGCTTGCTTTCACTAAGGCATACATTAAAATTTGTTATTTTTAAAATTAACATTTAACCTACATGCAATTTTAAACAGTTACATGTGGTGTGATTTCTTTTAATAGGAATGTTTTAAAATTTAGAAATATAAATTGCTGTGTAAACATTTCATTATATATGTATGCTGGTCATCCATGAAATTGTACATATATATGTGCAATTCTTAAGCTATATAATATGTTGAATTGATACACATAAATTAAAAATAAATTAAAGATTTAAAAATATACATATAATTGTAGTGTAACCTTACTAAATCTATTATATGCTACAGCTTATACTCCCATATATACAAGTGTGCTGATAAAAAGATATAACAATGTTTACACAGATGTATCTTTAATTAAACATACAGATATGTAGATAAACATGTAATTTATGGGGTTTAAAGCTAGTATAGGTTTTACTATGGGATGACAAAATAGACCATTTTAATATGTAATGATAAATAATATTTTAATATTAAAGAAATATATTCTCATATGAAATTTACCAAGTCTATTTTAAGTAACAATTGAACAGATCTATAACTGCATGTTCAATAACTTTTTACAATAAGAAAATTGACCACTTGTTACTGTATATCAGATCTTTTTATTTAGAGACATCTAGAACAATAACAACCAGAGCATTCTTAAATAAATCTATATATTTTAATTTGAAGTGATTTCAAAGAAATGATATTAAGTTTATAGATAAATTTTATTCATTTCTATAACTCTATAATAAATTCATGTTAATAATGTAATGCTAAATAATATTTTAATATTGAATCAATATAATGTCATGTGAATTTAATAAGTGTATTTTAAACAATTGAACTGACCTCTAGTTCTTGTGATTATTGTTCTGGATAATTCTAAATAAAAAAATCTGAGATATAGTAAAAAATGGTTCATTTTTTTACTGTTAAAAGTTATTGAACATGGCAGCTAGAGGGCAGTTCAATTATTATCTAAAATACATATGACAAATTTCACATGACATTATATTTGTTCATTATATATACACACATCAAACTACTCACAGCAATCATTAAACAAAAAAATTTATAGCTGCCATGTCTTCCAGTTTTAGAGAAGACAATTACAAATACTAGTATATAAAAGACATATTTTGTGGGTTTATCCATGTTAAAAAATTTAAATATTGATATACTGAGATGCTTTAGAATCATCATCTTTAAAACCTTTAATTTGGCTCAGATACATGGATAACACTTTTGTCATATGGCAACATGGAAAAAATAAATTAGATGATTTTTTCTTACATTTAAATAAGGTGCATCCTCATACTAAATTTACAATGGAGACAGAGTGTGGTGGAAAACTCTCTTTTCTTGATGTTCTAGTTACCAGAACACCAAATAGTTTGTCTTTTTCGATTTACAGAAAAAATACACACACTGACAGATATTTACATTTACATTCTCATCATCACCCAACTCATATAGTTTCTGTAGCCAAAACTCTTTCAAATAGAGCAATTAACCTTTCAGATAAATCACATCTGAAATAAATAAATGATATTAATAGTGTTTTATTAGCAAATAGGAAATTAAAAGATGATAAATCAGCAATTAGAATTTGTGTTCCATATGTAAAATGAACTACAGACAGTACTGGATGTATATTAAAATGTCATAATATAGATACATCATTTCCTACTCATCAAAATATCAGCAATATCATAACCAAGCCTAAGGATTCAATCTCTCTTGAATCTCATGCTGTTTATAAAATCTCATGTGAAAATTGTAAAGCTTCTTACATAGGTATGAGTAATCATCACATCAGTGTTAGGAGAGATGAGCATGCTAATGCAGTTAAACAACACTCATCATCATCAGCACTCTCACTTCATACTATAGATTCAGGTCATAAAATTGATTTTTCTAGTACCAGGATCATAACCAGATGTGATCATCTCTACCAGTGCAAAATTAGAGAAGCCATTGAGATAATTAAAAGGCCATATTGTATCAATAAGTGAGATGATACATGCAAACTTCCTCCTATTTGGAAATATTTTTTTAAAAAACATTTTTAATTTAACATTTTTGCTATTGACGAAACTTTAACATTTTTCAAATCAGTGATTGTAACGCCTCAACAACTATCTTTCTACCTTTTATCACCCAGTGGATGACTTGTAGGATCAAGTCGGAATGTCGGTATATCAATAGTTAAATCTTTTAACACAGATGAACCCGCAAAATATGTCTTTTATATATGCAACCCATGAAAATCTTATCAACACACACAGGCACACACACACGTATTATATATATATATATATATATATATATATATATATATATATATAGAGAGAGAGAGAGAGAGAGAGAGAAGAATTGGAACAACAAAATCATAATTATAATTATATATATATGAATTCAAATGAGCTTTCAGTTTTACTCTTTTATTAAAAACATATATATATATTATCACAATGTAAAAAGAGATAACCTTGAGATAAATGGCTATCATGAATAAAAAATTTTTTCTTAAACTTAATATCCTAATTAATTAAAGACAGACTGAATATTCAACCATTTTTCATGACCATCATTTTCATCAAACATATCTGTATACAGAGAGGATATATCTCTTGCAACTCTAGATATTTATATTATTTAAAAAAATTATCTGGCATACTTCAGATTAGGGTATCATCCTTAAAAACAGAACCATTCTTACTCTGAGTTCAAATCCTTCCCTGGCTATTTAGATGTTGGACCCTTATTTACCTACTACTAACTCAAATGAAATTCATGACCATGTGTCACAGGGTATGTGTTAACTATGTTTACTTAGATTTGGAATTAAAGGCAAAATGGATATCTATAATGATATAAGTAAAACAACCCAGAATTTATTTACAATAATACATAGGGATAAATTACCACTAAACAAAATATAATATGCAAACATATTTATGAAAATACATAACCACATCAGAGACATTTCATTTAATTAATTAGCTTGCTTTAAATTCTAAGGTCCAATGTACTTACATACAATACAGAACAATCATGTAATTTAATCATAAGATTATAAATAAATCAATTTTATTCTACATGATTTAGTGTTGAAGAAAAAATATATAAGAGATTATATATATATATTGTACCCTCACTTCTCGATATATGATATAATTTAAAATATGACTAGCTCAATTAAATCATTATGCTTGGCTAAAATATATATATAACTATCTTTAATATATTTTTATAATACTATATCTTATTAAATTTATTATAACTTATCCAAAATTAATATAGTTCAATATTATGTACTAATTAAATAAGTATTTATTAAAATCATGAGACTGTGAAGTGAAGTTACAATTGGTAATTGAATTTACATTGAGTCAATGTCTTTCCAAGACACTGTCTCAATGGCATAAGAATACTATTACTTCTTTATTATCTCATTACTAACTCTACAGCACTCTTATGACTTTTATAAATGAACTATCTTTAATAATAATAAATAAATAAATCTCAATCTTTTGTTAAGGAAATATAATTAAACGATCTCAGGTTCTTCTAATTATCTTAAAGTAATAATAATTCATGTAGATAGGAATGATAAGGGATTTAATATCAAACCTAAATACACCTAACTTATTCTAATAACAATAACTAACAATAATAATCTTTAGTGTATAGCTTAATCTTATCTATTTGATTATACCATTAATCACTAAGAAAATAAGTAAATCATATACATGTCTTTCATTTCCATATAGTATCTTAATTTTAAAATATACTAAAGTCTTATAATTTAACAATCTGTGGCAATAAATAATATTATACTCTTATATTGTGCATTATAATTACTTTATGACCATTGTAATATTATATGTTAATGTCAATCAATTTCTATAAATTATATTAATAAAATATTGTGTTTCTTTCTCAAATAATAAAATAATAAATTCATATTGTGCAAATATTATGTACATTCAAATTATCTGTTGTCAAATGCTATGGTGTAAAATAATGAATTCGACACACTTTTAAACAACTTAAACAAATTTATTTACATCAACTTTAACAAATAACTTATTTACATTATTTACATTTACAAATGGAACTAAAGAAAATAAAATAAAAATAAGAAAAATGATAATACAAGATTTTTACACTGTTACTATTTCCATAATCATAAATAGATAATTTATACATTTCTTAAAATGTTCTATCAATAACATTTAATTAAGTTTATGACTTTAAATTTTAATAAACATCATTTGTCATCAATTAATACAAGAAAAGGTTTTATGTGAAATATCATTCATGTAGCATATATGTAAATAAACAGACTTTAATAATTAAAATGCTACTTCACTTAAGTCTTACTGCTATTTATATTATAATGTACTAGTATGTATTACATTTACTATCAGTATTACTCAAATATTAATTAATGTATAAACTGATATAACTTTGTAATATAATAACAATTATTATATTATAACTATTTATTTCATTCCGATATAATGTCATACTACATGTCTTATCAAAATATGCAATACGTATATGTTCTTTTAAAATAATATTTAAAATTATTCAACAATTTCAAATTTTTATAAAGTATTATATCAAATAAAATTCTATGATTCTTTTCTATTTAAACTATTACTCTTCTTTACTTGTTATTCTTATTCCTTCCTAAAAAACTTCTATCTACAAAAATCATTTTAACCTTATTCAACTTCAGAAAAACAAATGACCAATTTTAAAAACAAAAATAGCAACGATCCAAACTCTCTTATACCTCATCCTCTATATACAATAAGCCTTCAATCAAAATATAAATTTCTACATAAAATTAACTTAACTTATCTAATAAAATAAAATAAAAATATAGACTTTATATACTTCTTACTAACTTGAAAAGAAAAATAAATAACTTACGCTAATAATAAATCTAATTCCTAATATTGTAACAGAAACATTAAAATTTATTCACGAAAGAATCATATAATTATTTCTAGGTTTTCATATTATGTTGTACTAAATTTACATCATCAATTTAAAGTATGCATATTAAAATAAAACTGCTATTACTAATATTGTGCGTGTATATTATTTAAATATTTATACATTCATTCAACAATCAATTAACATTTGGTTGATCTAAAGAAAACATAGTAAATACATCAAATTATTATTATTACACAATTTTACCATAAATGATACTTCAATGTACAGTCTGTCACACGATGTCCTCCAGGAATACAGTTTTATAAGATAATTTCACATTTACACTCAACAATTATTCTTTAAAATATTACGTGTTGTATAATTATAAAATAAACTTTATGCAATGAAATGTTATATTAATATTTAGTTATTATTTAAAAAATGTAAATGTACCTTTCCTATCTTTAATAAATCAATAATTAATTAAATATTTATGTTAGTTAATAAATAAAAACATATTACATAAAATCCAACGGTGTCTTCTTTCACTATAATTGTTCTTTTTCCTAGGCACAAAGTTTCACCAAACATTACTTCCTTTTCCGGTACATCACGTGTTTTTAAAAGTTTTTATGAAATAAATGAAAACGTTCTTTTTTTTTAAAAATAAAATAAAAATAAGAGTCAGTTCCACCATAAGAATAAAATAATAATTAAAATAGTTTATGGAATCCGGATTCATTTCTTTTAAAAAAAAAAAAAAAATTATTATTTAAAAGTTATTATTTTTAGAATTAGTCTATAGTTTATAAAGTTCTTATTTAATTATTTTAAAATTGATTTGGATATCCACGTATATTTGATTTGCGCATTCCTTAACAAATATTTAGGTAAGATTAATTTTAGATTCTTCTGTACGACCAGCGTTCAGACTTTTAATAATATAATAATTTTATTTATAGGTACGTCTTTACCCATTAAATTTCCAATTTATTTGCCTTTTAAAACTGTCAAAATGTAGTCTTTTAAACCATAAAGACTTAACAAGGCAAGTATTTATATAATTACTGTTAATTATCATATCTTTATCAAGATATATACTTAAATTTATAATTTACAGATACTTTCTTCATAAAGAAGTATTTTTCATTCTTTTAAATATCTGTTTTATAAAAATTAATTACCATCAGCTTTTAAATTTATATAAGGTCCAGCGTATTACTTTTATGCATCTAGTAACTCTCCTAGTTAATCCAGCGTTTGTTAAATTTTTAGTATAAAGTCTCCAATCCATTTTATCCTTATACGATGTCTTCATGACTATTTGATAGTAAATTGAGCTTCAAGAAACGATCAATAGGAAATTATAGTTAAAATTAACACTGCATATTTATCGATAAACTTTTATAAATTATTTTTAAAAATTACTCTCTTATAATTTTTAAAACGATTTTGAGAGCGTCTATAATTACTTAGCTATTTCTAATAGCACACTTTACTTTAAGAATTTCAATCACAATCCCCCTCCGAACAATTGAACCTTGGTTTTATACCGGAAGAAACTCCCACTTGATTGGTGAATTAAACAATCAACTTGCTAGCTTATTTACATATTTTACCAACAAGACAGAATTAAAAATAAATAATGACTTTTTTAATATTTATTATTTATCACATTATTAAATTCTTAAATTAATCTTTATCATTTATTTAAATCCATTAAACATTTTTTAAAATATACTTTCTTACTTTATTTCACTTTTAACTTTTATAAGATTATTTTTATAAACAAACTAAGTCTATTTTTATTCGTTATATTTTTTAAACAGTATTTTAAAAATCAGATTTAATATTTCACATTAATTATTTTTATTTTTATCTCGTGATAACCAATATAATATTTATAAATTTTATAACAGAATTTTAAAATAGTTTTGCAACTTTACTAAAAAAACTCCCAAGCATGTGTGTATGTGTCTAATTAACATCTGTTTTTTTTACAACAAAGCTACAAACGCTTGTAATAATCTAAAAATAAACTAACAATTCATTTTTTAAAAATAAATATTTTTAAAATAAATAATATCTTATAACAATTTTTAAAATAATAATTCGATATTATTAAAATCAAATATTAATCTTCTATTATGTACTACTAATAATTAAAATATTTATATTCATTTATTAAATATTAATCTTTATCAACAATAAATATATGCATTTAATTTTAACTTGTCTTTTTAAAACTTTTAACTTTAAACATTTATTTATTAAATTTATTAATGCAGTATTGATTATGGCCAGTTTTCCCAACCATATACTATTATCATTCCCATTGAAACGTCTCTCTCAAACATCAGCACAATTTTCACATATCAAATACTCATAGATTACTTTAATTACACTTTTTAAAAGATTGTTATAAACAAAATTAACATCATATAGCTAAATATATCTTAAATTTAAAATTTTTTAAATAGATTGATACAACAATTTATGGAGACCCATACAAAAGGGCACAATATATATATATATATATATATATATATATATATATATATATATATATATATATATATATATATATATATATATATATATATATATATATATATATATATATATATATAAACAGCATGCTAATAGCTCTAAACAAGCTTATTATTTTTATATGAAAAATACCACAAGAGAAATCAATTGAAATCTTTATCTAAGATTATCACCATCCCAGTTTCAAGCTATGGCTCTCTTCAGTGAGAAGGTAGGACATTAGATTCAGAATATTAACTCAAGTCAAGCAGTCATCTAATATTTAACTATTAAGAAAAAGATCTGAAATTTTCAGACATTTGTATGTCTTCAAATTCAGTTTGCTAATTGAAGAAAATATATAGGATGAAACTAAAGTCAGTGACCCCATATATTGATAGGCTTAGCAATTTAATACAGCTAAAGCTTTAAAAGACAATTTATAATATCAATGAAAACAAGTCAGACATCATATGATGTAGATAGCTTGCATTACCAATAAATAATAAATAAAGAGCATGCTAATAGCTCTCAACAAGTTTTTTTTTTTTTTATTTAGAATAAATGCTACAAGAGAAAGCATTTGAAATCTTTATCTAAGATTGTCCCCATTTCCAGGCCAGTTTTTTTTTTTTTTTGTGTGTGATATTTATCATAAAAATAAGTTTGTTTAGAGCTATTAACATGCTCTTTATTTATTACATATTGGTAATGCAAGCTTTATAGGTCATGTGATATATGACTTGTTTTCATATATATATATATATATATATATATATATATATATATATCTTAGTTGTCACAATATATATATATATATATATATATATATATATTGTGACAACTAAGATTTGAAATAAATTTCAAATATGTGATGAAATATTAATTGTAAAAAAAAAAAATGATTTTAATAATGAATACATTAATGTTGGATCATTGGAATATGTTATAACAACAATAATATTGAAGCAAGAAACATGTATTAGTAATTGTAATTTAAAATTTATGAATTCATTTTATCCATTTTAAAAATACAGATATTAGTAATATTATAGTTTTGATAAAATTGTTATTTTTTTCATTATTATATGTATTTTAGTTATTACTTTGACAGATGGTAAATTAAAATAATATATATAAATATTTAATGTCTTAAGTATGTCTGTTATTTTGTTCGTGTGATATATGTAATATTAAACTGGAAGGGGATGAATAAAATATCTGTTTCCAATATAGTATGCTAAGAATGTAGTATAAATTGCTTAGTTTATGCTGGAGCGAAAGAATATTATATGTATATTTAAAAATATAAATGTTTGTTATATAATAATTACAAAATATGTTTATCTTGTTATTATTATTGTGTATTAAGTTTTTATTTGTAGAATGATGGATAAATTTGACAGAAGAGTTAATGAGCAATGTTACAATAGTTTTTCTGATGCCAATCAAAAATATTATAAGTACAACTGAATGATTTAAACTTGCTCTTGTACATTTTGCCATCAATAGAAGTGAACCTAAGTTTGTTCATATAATGCTTATTTTTATATAAAAATATTTGATTAATAACTATATGCAATAAAAAAAAGTTATATTTATCCAGAAGACTGGAAAGACTTATTTAGAATTTGTAGGAAACGATAATTTATTAAAAGATTGAAAAGTCATTATTTGCTTTAAAAAACCATCTGAATATTTCTTTGCTAATAATGGATATTGCTTACATTTCAATAATAAAATATAAATGTAAAGGACATAGAATGTATACAAGGATTATATTCATCTGCCAATATAGTTTTGCAAGACTGATGAATTATTTCATTATAGGATATAATTTGTTGCTTGCTTTTTTTTTTTGCATTGATTCATCATGGATGAAAACCGGTATCTGTTCATTTATAATGTTTTATAAATTAAATACCTACTAAATGAAAGGATATTTACAATGCATTGTTATGGATTGAAACAGGTGCTTGTGCACTTATAATGTCATCTAAATGGAATATCTACATAATAGAAAAGTAACATAGATGTTTGACAAATATTGAAATTAATAAAATGTGTTTTGTATCAGATAATTTTTCATGATATTTCTATTTTCTCTGGGGTAGTAAAATATCATCAAATTATAATTCAATGAGTAGATATTGGAACTGTGGTTGTTGTTGTTATTATTATTATGTTTCAAAGACACATCTTTATTGATAATTCAAAAAAGTTGCAATAGTTTTACAAGTTTGATTGCATCATGTTACAAGTGCAATCATGAATTAAGTTTGTTTATTAGTATAGTTCTAAATTTGTGAATTCTCTTGTACTTTCATAGTTTCTTGTAAGTTTTTTTTTTTTGGAAGATGGCTTGATGAACTGGCAGAATAAATAGTTACAGTTATGGATCTGTGAATGTATATTGGCTATTTGAGCTAATGTATTCTGATTATGGATTGGAGAGTTGTTTTATGAGTGACCATGTTGCAGCTACAATATCTGGAGGAGTAATTTTAAAATCTTGTGTCATTAATTGTTGCAGTTTGTTTGTAAAGGTAGCTGGATGTTTTCTTGTGTTATTTCCGAATATGAAGGTGCAACAAGTGCACCAGTTAATATAATAGAAATGTAACTGCCCATACTGTGGGTGTAGAAGTTTTCTTATATGATTGCATGATATTTATTATTGAGATGTTTTTGTGTTGATAGGTATTATTATTATTATTATTATTATTATTATTATTATTATTATTATTATTATTATTATTATTATTATTATTATTATTATCATCATCATCATCATCATTATTATTATTACATTTCAAAGCAACTGTATTAGGCAAAAATTGATTACATTATATCAGGTTATACATTGTATCAAACATAATATACTAGGATACATCTTGAAATACAGAAAAAAAACATTCTTTTATTTTCCTTTACCATTAGAGTCTTTAGTCATTGTTACCGTTTTAAATATTTCAGTTCTTATTGTGGGTCCACTCTGGCTTTCCATTTTTCTGAGATTATATTTAGACTATTCATTATATTGCTGCTCTTATTTTAAAGAGATCCCAAGTTGCAACAAAAATGTCCAGTGGTGTAAGAAGATTGTCCCTTTCTTTAAGTTTTTCTAGTTTGTTATGGTATGTGTTAGGGTGTCTTCTTGAATTGTTTTCTAAAGTGAATGTACATCTGGTACACCATAAGGCATATATGCAGAAAGTGGTGGCATGTACTGTTGGTATTTTGTTTTGCTTGAATGCTTTCAGCATTTTTTCTATTGTGGTTTCACTTTTCCTATAATTATTCAACATCAGTATTCTGACTTACTCTAAGCCTTTACAATGATGTATCAAATTTTCTTATGTTTTTTCTTCCACATGACACAATGCACATGGATCAACGTTTAGGTAAAATCTCCTGAACTGAATGAAATGTGCTGTAGGTAACACATTTAGATTCAATTTGAGGATAAAGTCAAAAAATTTTGCTTCTAAATAACATCTTTTGTATTTTCTGAGTAGTTGTCTATTACCTATTTCCAGTACTGTTAGCCTATTATTGTCTTCTTGGTTCGGAGATAGAAAATCTTGAATTTGCCAATAAGTATATTTAATAAGGTTCTCCAGGGCTATTTTGTTTTTAATGTTTTCAATACTTATCAATAGTGTATTTATATAATTATCCATGAGAGGGGGTCGGTCCATGGGTGTGATTTCTAGATTTGGCTCTATATTTGGAAAATGTCTAAATATGGAAATCAATAGATTTACTGTGTCTTTTTTTGTGTAGAAAGTTTGTATTGCATGCAGTCCAAGGCCATTCCATTTTGTTGGTTGATTTAGTTGCTTTATTGAAATTTCTACTACTTTTCTCTTCCATAATAGTTTATTACATAGTGAGTTAATTGACTTTGTAAATTTTTTTGTATAATTAATTATTGACAGGTAGTATGTCTCATTGTAAGTTGATTAAACAGAGATACTTTTGCATAGATTGACAGATACGATCTGGACAGTGATACTAACATTTTTTCTGCTTCAACTTTGAGCTTATTTTGTATATTTCTTCTCATCTGACTCATTCCCAAGTTGAAAGGAAAACCCAGAAAAGATAAAATAATTATATTTATTATAATACATTGTGATAAATTAGTATTTGGTGTAAATAAAACATTACAAATTGTCTTAAACATTACTTAATATCACATAATAGATTACTGCATAGTAACCTAAATATGCTATTGCTCAACTGAGATCTCTATAATCAAATTACTTTTTGAATAATGTCCCTTAGATATATAGCCAAAATCTGACACAAAATAAAGTCTTACTAACATTTCTATTTCATCAAAATATTGTAATTAGCTCACACTTGATATTTGCATCATGATTTAAAGATAGCATTCAACATTAGTTGTAGAACCAACTAGTAGCATCCAAGCACATTGTAAAAAAATCTTTATTTTTATACACCAAATTAGAGACTCATTAGATATTAAATCTGTTTTTAAGTACATCAAGAAAGATTTGAATATAATATTGGAATTATCAGTCTTTTCAACTAGTGAGAACTTATATTTGTAATTCATGAAATAGTCAGTGTACAGAAACATAGTATTGCTACTTTGATATGAAGTTAAAGTCAGTAACAATTTGTTATGAGTGATATTATTTGCTAGATGATTTACACTTTGATGGATTAGTGATATAAAGCTATATTAACTCTAGAAGCACTTTGTTAGTATTTCTATTCCAATTCCATATCAACTACTTGGACCATCCCCTGTGTAAATTGTTATTTTATGACTTCAGAATATTTTTATAGTAGTTAATTAATAGTTCATCAATACCATTTTTTAATCTTAAGTCATATTATCACTTAATAATATCTTTAATTCTTTATAGAATTTCAATCTTATAGTTTTGTTTATTTCTTCTTTTTTTTTACTATTTTCATGATTTTTATGCAATTTCTTTTATTAACATCATATTTGTCACAGGTTGACATAATATCACTTAATATCTTGAATAAATCTATTGTTAACAATCTTCCGTTTAGAGATAATTACCATTTATATATATATATATATATACTTTTTGTATACAGTATTTGGATATATAACATCCAAACCATAAAACAGATTACCCACAGTTCTACAATGGGTAGTTTATTCCTTTTCATTTCTGAAAACAAACTGACCATCTTCTACAGATTGATCATATTTCTAACTTTCTAATTCTGTCTTGATCGATAATATTTCTAACTTTCTAATAAAATGGTATAGTTATTTATCAGAAGATCATGTGATTATAAAGCCTTCAAGCTGCAGAATAAGAAAATTAACTGATCTATGTATTTAGTCTGAACTGCATCATTCTTCGAATTTTTATTTCTGGGTCCACCAATATTAATATTCGCTAAACAGTAGAAGATTTAGGATTTATATAGTAAGTATGTTTATCACTTTACCTTCTGTAAAAGTATATCATATCAACCATAGGAATTATTTATTTTTTGCTTTCTCCAGGAACTCCAGCACTATCGACAAATAATTTTTATTGTGTAATAGAAAACTAATAACCAATAATTAGTACGTGATTTTTTTTTTTTTAAAATGAAAAGCATTAATAGTAACGTTAAGCAAATTGTAGATAAAAAAGTATGAAAGAAAATTTTATGATTTTTTTTAAAAAAAGTAATTTAGAGATTGGTTTTGCAAACAAAAAAGAAAAAAAAATCAATTATTTTATAACATCCACTTTATCATTTTTAAATGTAATAAATTCACTCAAAATGTGTTTTCATAAAAAAAAATAACATTTAAATAACCAAATTTAGAATTTCGTTAGCTTGTCTCTATTACTATAATCAATATAAAACCACTCTGCACTATATATATTAAGTACAAAATACATTTTCAAAAGTTCACCTTTTAATAAAATTTATTTGAAAAAAAATATCTTATTTTTTTTCAGATATTTTTAGATAATAAACAGTGTTATGCATTTCCTTTCATTTATAATTTCACTATCTTAAAAATCTTTTGTTAATATTTATTGCAGGATAAGGATAAAAGTCAAATATTTGATAACAATTTATAGAATCATAGCCAAAAATATATTATATAATAGAAGGAGTAAAAGACTTAAAATCATTAATGAATTTATTTTTTGGTTGGAGTCTCTACAGATTTCTTTGTTAATATTTATCTGTCTAATGATTTTAATGCTATATATATATATATGTTGTGACTATGAAGATGGCTGTTGGATGGTTGAAACAGCTACTTTTGGATATGTGAAATAATAAAATACTGTATTGGATTATGTAAAGTACTTAAAATATGGTATTATTGTTTGTTTATATTAGTATTAAATAATAACTCAAACACTAAGTTTAAGTGATGAAAATCAAAAGTGATAAAAGAAAAGTATAACTCTATGAATGTTAATAACATTAAGTACTTTATATATTCATAACATTGCAATATACAAATTACAGTATATGTCAGGGTGATTCAATTATGACTATTACAAATAAAACATGGAGCTATATAAATAAATAATTATATTAGTTATACATATTTAATATTACATCTAATACAGACATGCAGTAACTTATAAAAATTTTACAAATGCCATTTAATGAATGGAATTAAAGGTGATTGATTAAAGTGCTTTAATTTGGTCTGTATATAAGAATTTAGGTAAAAAGGATAAGGTGTATTCATTCTTATCTTTTTAAAGACTCTATCTTGAGTTAAGAAAATGAGACTGAAGATTTTTGAATGTTCTAGACATAATACAATTTATGTACATTATTTAGAGGTATCTACCATACATTCTAAATTTCAAATAGATATTAAATATTTCAATCACTAATTTGAATCTTCAGAAGTTTTATTTATTAGTACTTGAAATTTGTTAAGAAGTGTGTTATAAGTATAAGTAAATCTACTCTTGGATTCACAAAAAAAAATGATGACTAATTTTCTGACAAAATAATACACATCAAATTAAAGATTTTTGCTGATTATGCAATGACATGTCATGTGATCACATACTACAAATTGACTTTTGCCAAATATTCTTTAAAAATGGCAACTTTTAAAAGCACAGATGATGAAGTAATTTTACTAAAAATAATTCATTTTAAAAATTATAATATAAATATTCTGTAATAATTTTATTTTAATGGAAATAAAATTTAAATGGATTTGGAAAATTAAAAATATTTCAAAACAGTTTGAATTCTTTTTAAAAGATGTAACTTACTTTAGCTGTAAAAAATTAAAAAAATCTTGAAGTAAACAAGTAATTTAAAATTTTCATACGTCTGGAATTTTTCATCCTATTGAATAAAGAGAAATGAAATCTAAAAAGTAGTATAATATAGAAATGAACAATATATAATATAAAATGAAATAAAATAAAAAATCATGTAATAAAAGTGATAGAAATAGTTTTCAAATGAATCCTACAGACTATATTCAATTTAATAATGCCCCATCATAAAACTAAACAATATTTTATTTAATTTGCAGCATGTAATACTCCAGAAGCTATTATTAAATTTATTTAATGCACATTGATTATGTAAGTAATATTTACTAAGGCAATAAACCTAAAGCATGTGCAGTTAAAAATGAGAAGGTAGGGACCTCTACAGGTCTTAACCACAAGCTTACACAATGGAAGATCTGTAGAGGTTTCTACCTTCACATTTTCAACCGCACATGCTTTAGGTTTATTGCCTTAGTAAATATTAGAAGCTATTATTGTAAATTTATGCATTTTGGGGATTGGAAATATAACATTAATGAATAATTAAGTAATATTTACTAAAGCTGTAACCTCAAGAATATGGGCGTAAAAATGTGATAGTAGGGACCTCTAGAGGTCTTAACCACAAGCTTACATTTTGGGAGATAAGCTTGTGGTTAAGACCTGTAGAGGTCCCTACTATCACATTTTTATGTGCATATTTTTGAGATTACAGCCTTAGTAAATATTACTTATGTAGTCAATGTGTGTTTAAATAAATTTATAATTAATGAATAATGAATCCCTTTCTCAAAAAGCGTTCTATAGTCAACTTGAGAATGGTTTTCATAAAAAAAGTAAACTCTTTATATTATATATATTATTTCAATGGTATTATAAAAAATATAGTGCTGATTGCTTTCTGTGAAAAATATGGCAAAGAGAAGAAAACTACAGAGAGCAACAATTAGACATGATGCTGTAGTATTTTAGAAAGAATTGTTTTCTGCTGAAGTAATTAAAAGACAGCATAGCAAAATATCAAGTAAGCAGATTATTTATATGCAGACATTTTTGTAGTTTCCTTTACTATACTTATTTTAAGAGCATTATTTTTTTTTTGCTTTGAAGTCGGAAAGCTAATTTCTTTATGAATTTATATCATAAAAACAAAACATTAGAAATAGTTTGTAATATGTAATATGTGCAAAGAAAAGTTTGATAAAATTAAATCTTTTTTTTTAATTTTTGCTATATATACATTGCATTTAATAATATATATCAGGGATGGGCAAACTTTTAGACATTGGGGGTGACTTTTTTGGTGAAAGTGTAGCTGAGGGCAAGCACATTTTTTTTAACCAGAAACCAAAAAAAACACATTATTTTTGCCAGTACAAAAACCGGACAGGAAAAAAATAATGGTTCAAAGTCCTGTTTTTTGTTTAAGTCTCCTCGGGAATTATTTGCTAGCTAGATGAAGTGTTTGAAAAAATTCTCAACTTCCTTGTTTTAAAATCAGTTCATATAAAATTATTGTTTCTCCCGATGAGTTCTTTTTATTTCTCCTCAGGAAAATAGCAATTAAATATTTCTAAGAATTTTAGCTCTACTGTTACACAAAAATAATTTAACCGACTTGATCCAACCTGGGTTTATTTTTGAGATCAACCATAGCAACAGATGTTATTTTAAATTTAACTATTTTCAAACAAGAATAATTTTGAACTTTTACTTCTTTTATTATTTTTTATATTCAAATTAGTCAGAATTTATCACTATAATTTGTCAGTGTCCATACTACCGGTCGATTGCGGTGGTTACCCTTGTTATACATGTATATATAATTTTTACACACCATTTAATATGTAGCACTCAGAATGATAAATTTCTGAATACTGACTATTTAAATTATGCAACACTATCTAATATTAATATTAATCGATTCACAAATAAATAAAAAAAATTCCACTTCAATTCGTTTGTTCAAACTTGTATACGATTCATGGATTTAAACAGTGACAATTATAAGGGAAAACATTGATTCAACTGAGATACTATTGTCATTTTATTCAAATAAGCATAAATTTAAATTCACAAGTGAGAAATAATTGCTACCCATTTTCATAATATTGGTAACAAACTATCAATATGTTATAATGGAATGTTATAACAATGCCAAATAGGCATTATTTATTATAATAATCCTCTGAGTACTTCTTAAATAAATAAAATTTCCCTTATAATTATCACATACTAGGATTCATTTTTATTTGTTGACTGATTAATATTGATACTAAAAGGTATATTGCCAAAGTTGTGAGACTAACTACTCCAAGTTATACAAACAACATATAAATAGATAATTGAATGAATTGATAGATACATAAATAAATAGATATGTGCATGTGAGCAATAATTGTTACTAAATACTGTGTTACAGAATATGTTTAACTAATATGAATTTTCTTAAATATTAAATAGATCTTTTCAATGCAATCATTAATCATTTCTCACATACATATTTATAATTAAACTTTTTGCATAATCTTATATAGTAATATTCAACTATTTTATTAAAGTACATGCAAATAATTTATTATTACAATCAAATACAACTTATAACAATCCTGTTTTGCCCATAGAAATTCATCATCAGTTATATAACTGATTATTTTTGAAGAATCATTAATTTGCATTATAACTTACCGCTTCTAAATACTTTTACTTGCATTTATATTTCAAAAGATATAACACAGCATTGTGTTATATTTATACTTACTGCGTGTGAGTACTGCCTAACATCATCAAATTTTATTTGACAAATCTTTTTACTTTCAATGTTTATTCCACCATTAATGTAGCAACTCTTTCTACTATGTCTTAATATAATAAAAGAATACATAAATTGAAAGCTACATTTTCTTTGGTCAAATCTGGACCTCTCTCCCTTTGTATTTACGCACAACAAACAAGACTGTCAAACAAGTAAGAATTTCATTGCTTTGTTTTCAGAGTTGCCACTAGTGGTGATTAAATATCACATGACCTCTCGAGCAGTTCTCATGCAATTATATTCGTGAAATAATCTTTACTTAATAACATCCAAAAATACACATTAAGCATAACAGGAGCTCAGCAATATTTCTTCTCCTTTTTTTATTTGTTTCAACAGTAAGAAAGACGATAAAAAATATAACAATTATTTCCCTAATACATTATTTACAAATATACTATTTTCAAAATATCAGAAAAAAATAAATACTTATTCCTATTAATATTTTTTCAAGATATATTAATAAAGTAACAAAACGTTTTTAAGGAATTAAAAAAAATAGATTAATACTAACTTAATATTCTTTCGTTATTTCATCTTGTTACAGTATTATAAACATAATTTTCTTTTTTCCTATACTCTGGTACCATCTAATATAATCTTAAGTAAACAAGTGCTGCTCAATGTTACTGTGATTGAAACCCTATCCCCAGTCTGATTTTTGATTTTATCAATTAAAATTTGGGTTTCAAAACTCCAATTCAATGTTTCTATGCATCTGGAAGGTACATTTAATTCCTTTTTACTAACAAATGAATATGTAATATTTAAATACATGTATATTGTCTATACTAAACTTAATATACTTTTAACTGACTTGAAATCAAACTTTTAATCTCCCTACACAATTCAATTTATCTTATACAACTGACACACCTGACTCCATAAACATAAAAGGATTAATGACCTCCAATATACATATTTCATGATGAATCAGCAATCATCAGTTGGTGCAGATTATCATTTATCACTCATATATACAATCAGTGCTCTGTTTATATTAAGTAGAAAATCTTTAATTTTTATTGGACAAGCTTTAATCTTTCACTCTCCATCTCTTCAACCATCCATTTCATTGAAAATATGAGGATGGAATGCTCAAAGCCCTTGTTGATGCCAATATTATTGTCATGCTCATGTTGACCTTTAAGTCAATACGATGCCTCACACATAGGACCTCATTATGTCCATTTCATTTTACAGAAGAGGGGCAGGAGAATTCAAGCTGAATATGTATTATTTAAATATATGTACATTGTCTATACTAAACATAATGCAATTATAAGGGGATTGAACTTAAACTTTCAAGCTTTCTACATCTATCCAATTTATGTTATACAACTCATACACATTACCACATACATGTAGATCATATAAATGATCTCCAATATACGTATTTTGTGCTGAACAGTATAGACAATATACATATATTTAAATATTACATATTCAGTCTGTAGTCCACCCATCCCTTTTCTATATAATTAAATGGGCATGTAAAGGTCCTATGTGTGAGGGGTCTTATTGATTCGATCTCAACATAAATATGACAA
The DNA here is from genome assembly GCA_028023455.1 of Epiperipatus broadwayi. NCBI lineage: Eukaryota > Metazoa > Onychophora > Udeonychophora > Euonychophora > Peripatidae > Epiperipatus > Epiperipatus broadwayi. The sequence continues at coordinate 1,596,767 of JAQFVV010000118.1, read as the reverse complement.
TAATATTGGCACCAACAAAGATTATGAATATTCCATCAGATATTCATTGAAATGAATGGCTGAAGAGATGGATAATGAAGAAGATTGAAGTGTATCCTTTAAAGTTTAAACATTTGCTATTTGAATATAAACTGATCACCTATAGTATATATGTGTGGGAGATGGTGATCTGGGCCAACTGATGAGTGCTGGTTCACACAAAATACATAAATTGGAGATCATTTATCTTTTTCATATGTATGTGCTCATGTGTATCAGTTGTATAAGAGAAATTGGATAGATGTAGGGAGCTTGAAAGTCCAAGTTTAAGTCCCTTATAATAGTAAATGAATAGTAAAAAAAGTTACTTTTTAGAATCAACCAAACTGTTTGTACAATTATACAGGTCTGATAGCAGGTTATAACTATATATTTAATAATTCCATGCATATTTTGTCAGTTTATTTTTTCTAGATAGAAATATGAGTATAAACACAATACTAATTGAATTTTATAGCTTAAATTTCTACTCAGGGAAAAAAACATGTTTACTATTATAAAAGAATTGAATTTACTAAAATATACCATAACTGATATGATGCTAGATATATACTAAAATAGAGTATGTTGGATTGGATTCAAAGCTTTAGGGTTTCTTGAAATTTAGGTTCTTATTTTGATGATGGAAATAAATTAAATGTGACTTGAAAGTTTCATAACTACCTTCATTACGACTTATCATTGATAAAGATAAAAGTATAGATATAATAATTAGTGATTATTCAAACAAACAACAGAATATGTAAGAATAAATCAAGATAAATGGACTTGTTCCATAAAAGTTTATGAAAGAAATATTGTTTTTTGTCTCTATATATTTCTCAAAATTTATTCTCAACACATAAATTGTATTTTTCATCTCATTAATTTTTCTAAATGCTACAAAAATGAAAACGTCTATAGTCTATTAGAATTGTTTCTATTCAAGATTATAAATAATAACTTGACTGTGTATCATATTAAGATGATATGTTGTAAAATCATATTTTGTTGAATTAGGACATTTTTAATAAATTATAACTATTCAGAAAAAATCAAAATATCAATGATCTGATTTGTTTCTCCAAAATCTTTAATAAGAAAATTTAAATCTTATAAATTCCTTGTGCTTTGTCATTTATTAATTTATTTAATGTTTTTATAACATTTTTTTTTTTAAATCTATTTTATTTTTATATAACTAATTATTTTTTTAAACTAATATAAATGAAAGGTAATCCTTTTTGTTATGCATAAATTTATAATAGACAATAGGTCGCATAAGTCTTGTCTTTTATTTTTTTATTAATAATCCTTATTTTAAATAATTTATTTACATATTATATATATATTAACTTTGATACAAATTTAATACATCACCTTTGCAAATAAAAAAAAAAAACAAAAACTAATAAACCATAGCAAATTATCATAATAAAGGATTCCATTGTAGCCTAGGAGGAAAAAAAAATTGCAGCAAATAAAACACAACAATCAATTAAATCTATGAATAACATATTTGAATAAAAATACATATACGTAGTTAAAATAATATTTGAAATTTAAAAAACAATTTATAATTACAAAAAAAAAATGATGAAAAAAAATTTTTTTATGATCTTGAAAATAGTGTTTCCACTTTAAGTTCCTTATCAGACTATTTGCACTTAACTTATCATTCCTTAAAAAAAAGTTAAAGTAAAATCTAAATATCACGTATTTCTCAAACATATTACAAAAATAAACAAATTAATAAATTATACATAAATTTATAATTTTCAATTTCCATATTTTAAATAAAAACCAGGCCATAAAATTGCAATAATTATAAGTCATGTGACATCTGACTTGTTATTATTACTATTATATTAAGATCAGTAAAAAGTCATCCTCTTCTTAAAAACCTCTAACTTTTTTGATTTTGTTTTACGTTTCAGTCATACTGATTGACATTTAATTATTTTAATTGTAATCAATATTAATTCATATACTATTGAATTAATGCTACAGTATAGCCATAAGAAAGCCACTTTAGATTGTTGGAAGTCAAATGGTAGCAACATTTTACACATTCAGAATTAATTTGTGGATAATTATAGGACAAATACAGTAGTGTCATCCAGTGCAATCCATAATAATCAATATATGTAAGAAGGTCAATATCCTCAGACTAGTTTCTATCTTGGGTCATTAATCAGTGATGAGTCTTGCATCTGAGAGCATTGCACCTAGGTTATAGTGACCTAAATAGGTAAAGGGTGGCTGCAGGAGCATTTGAACTTAAGATCTAGAAACAGTGTTCTCAGTTCCAAGGCTTCCCATTCATGAAAGCCACAAGCTAGAAACTAATCTGGTGTTAATGGCTGAATAGGCAATATATAGGGATTTTATGCCTAAACTTTCCTGCAGACTGTTTTGTATCCACTGATTACTAAGGCTTGCACTGTGTGGCACTGCTGTAGGGAGAGTTTGCTACTGTATTAAAAGCGTGTGTAAGCATAGAAAATATTGGTCACATGATAATTATAGTATGGTTAATATCAACAACATCACATGATTTTTATATGCTTAGTCATATAATTGCAAATAGCATTATCATCACTTTATGCTAGGGCCATATTCTGTGATTTTGAATAATGAAATGGACATCATAAAGAATAGTGATATGATATCTTCATATTTATTGGTTTTATATTTTGCCTTCACCAATGAAAACTTTATCGAGTAGTCACATTTTACTTTTTTATACTATTTGAGCTAAGGTGTAAAATTCACAATAAACTTTCCCTTTGAATCTTATCTGCTATCTCCTAAACTATATATTTTACCATTTATTATTAAACAAGATTCACTGATGTTTTGAAGTTATCATAATAATAATTAATTACAAAAATATATTAAAACTGAAATTGTGTTAAAATATTTTGCTCTAAAAGTCATTGATCTATATGTGTGGTAAAACAATTTTTTAATAATGGTGTTGCATCAGTTCTCACATATGGAAGTAAGAAAGAAACTTATTGGAAAGGCAATGCATAGACTTCATGTCACTCAAAAAGTTTTGGAAAAGTATATGTTAGGAATATCAAGAAGGAATCAAAAACAAAATAATTGAATGTGAGAACAATGCATACCATATATAGCATTAAAAGAATTAAGAAAATGAAATAGAATGAGGGTTAAAACATTGATAAAGAAATGATAATAGATAAGCACTAGAAGTTTTAAAGTGAATTTCAAAAGATTGTAAAAGACACCACATGTGATAGGAATAGATAAAAAAATAAGTTTGTTGGTGTGATGTGGAGAAATGAGGCTATATGTTAAAGACACTGTATTAAACTTGAATATCTTCATCATAACATGAATTAATAATAGTGGTTGAAAATGATGAGTGTATATTACAGAAATTTTCATAATTGTTAGAAAGCACATATTTGCAACAACTTTTTTTCTATAAATACATAAAAATAATATTTTTTAATTATTTCTTATTAAGTTAGTAATTATTACATTTTATTTAATCTTAGATATAATCATTAAATTTAATAGAGTCTAAATCAATTTACAATATTATTTGTAAAGATATGTTATCATCTCCATCTTGTTACTTTTTTTTATCCTCTTTTATCATCATCTAATTCAGAATCAGTAATTCCCTGTAACATACACACATAATTGCAAACCTTTGAAAGAGGAGAATAAAGAATGATTATTAATCACTTAAATATTTAATTAAAAATTACATGACAAAATATGTTCTTATAAAATAAAATTTAATGTTTATTCATCAATAATACAAAATATGGTATTCAATAATTTATATGGAAAGTAACCTAAATAGTAATCTGTTTGGACAAAATGTATTAACAGAGCTATTTGCATATTTTCCTTTTTAAATGTGTACAGTCACATATTTGCAATAAAACTTGAATCATTTGATATTAAGATAGGATTAACATTATTTTCAACCATTATCAATCTACTAGTCTTTTAAGTTTAATCCAAAATTTCTGAACCATAACTTCTTTTACAAATATCCTTCCAATAAAATTCCTTTTTTGTCCATCCTTTTTTAAAACTTTAAGTAAAAGAATTCAAATATTAATCTTCATCATCCATTTTATCCTAGATTTATTAAAATCTCATGTTTTTAATAATCTCAATAATATATAGCATTTTTCTTACCCATATATTTTGCATTTAATGTCTTTTTGTTACTCTTTGTCACAATGCAATTCATCATAATTCACAAATTATATTAAGTTTGTTCATCTTTAAGTCTTATATCTAACCTTAAGTGTTATTAAAATACATTTATTGAATTGTTTCCTAACACAAAGAAATATTTTTTACATAGTAATTCATTGTATCATAAACACTTCATACAAGTTTAATTGTGTAATTAAACTAATCTAATATATTTTGTGCATATTAATAATCTGACAAAGTTATTTAGAAATATTAATTTTTACATAATTTATAATTAATTGGAAGGTAATCAACCTTTGAAATGTTCTGTTTCATCATTTACTAATTCTCCAGTGTTTTAGTGAGTATGAAGGACACTCTCAAATGCAAATGAAAGATACTTTTAAAGATAAGAATGGCCATCTTATCTTTGTACCTAATTGCAAATACATAGGCCAGTCTAAAGCATTTTGAAATGACAATGTGGAGATAGTCTTGAAACTTTCTGTCCATTACATTATTCATTTATAGTTAATTCAAAAAAATTTTGAAAATTAGAGCTGGTAAATATTAGATGATGTTAGAATTAGTTTAATAGCAACATAATTTACAAATGCAATTTTCATAAGTAATTGTTAATCAAATGGTAACCAGACTTTGCTATCATTGCTTAATCATGTTACTAACTCATCGATGGTATAGCAAGTATGCAGGACACTCTCAAACCACAAACACAAGTTTTGTTAGTAATTCTTAATCAGAAGGTAATCAACCTTCGACATGCATTGTTTAGTCATGTTACTAACTCACCAATATTATAGCAACAAGACAGGACAATCTCAAACCCAATCACAAGTCTTTATCATGTATTTGTGTTTGAGAGTATTCTGAATACTCCCTATATCATCGGTGAGTTAGTAACATGGCTAAACAGTGCATGTTGAAGGCTGATTACCATCTGATTAAGAATTACTAATGAATATTGCACTTGAAAATTATGTTGTTATTAAATTAATTTATAACTAGAAATCTTTATTTTCTTCATCTTTGAAAAGCCATTAAGCATTATTTTACTCTTTTATAGCATTTGCCATTAGACATTTTCGTTTTCATCTGATTGCTCTCCTAATATATTTCTAATCTCTAATAAGTGAAAAAACAATATGATAAAAAACTACTTTAGATATTTTGAAAATAAAATACGGACAATTCTATATTTTAATTTTCTAATCTTATAAAAAAATTATCCTATAAAGGAATAGATGTAAAGCAACTGTATATACATAGTTATTATATATATGATGTAGCATTTCCACTGATCAATAGAGAGAAGGATCATTTCTTTAAAGGTGTTTAGTTTTTATATATTAGAATCGGTAAAGTGTATAAATTAAAAAAAAAACAAAAAACATATTTAATTTAGAAACAGATTTGCAAATAGTATAATCAATAAAATAATAAATACAATGTTAATTTTTATAAGCATCATTACTTGCAGAGAAAAAAATATATATTTCTAATTATTCGGTATTAATATTCAAAATTAAAGATGAAAGAGTAATAACTTTTTATGATTTCTTGGTAATAATATGATAATAATAAATTTTGTAGTAATATAAAAAAGAAAATATAAATATTGCTTTTAAAAGCATTATTTGGAATTGGAAAATTTTATGGGATCATTTATTGCTCCATAAATTGCTATCAATTTGAATATTTTTTCACTTGGGTTTGTAGTTGTTAGTTATTATTTTTGACACAATTATTTTAGTTTATGGAAAATGAAAATGATAAAAACTACCTTAGGTATTTTGAAAATAAAATACTGACAATTCTATATTTTAATTTTCTAATCTTTTAAAAAAAATCCTATAAAGGAATGCATATAAGGCAACTGTATATACATAGTTATTATATATATAATCACCAGATGGATCTTTTCTAATAGCCCACTAACAAGCTTTGTTTAAATAAACGCTGAGAGATCTAGTTTCTAGTTTTCCTACCCTTTACTGACATGGGCCAACTACCTCGAAACCATGGTCTAAAAGTTGGAGACAACGAAAGAGATATTGAATTCTATATCTCTCAACGTTTATGGAAACAAAATTTATTAGTGGACTATTGGGAAAGCTCCATCTAGTGAGCGTAAAATGCAAGCTAGGAGCAAGTTAACGAAATTTATAACTTGTTTTGTTTATATATGTATATACACTATTTATTCATTTTATTGACTGAAATTGTACTCTACCTTTTACTTAAACACATATACAAACTAAATAGAAACTTTCTTCCCATTCTAAATCAAAATTTAAAATGAGTGGAACTTGTAAGTCAATATTTATAGTAACAATCATTATTTGATATAAAATCTATTAAAGAAACTAATTTGTTACCTTCATAATATATGCCCTCCACTTACAAAAGCATGATAAAAACCAATTTTCAAACTTCATTCAACATGTCTTGATTAATAGAATTTAAAAATTAGAAGTGTAAGAATCGGCTTATTTTGGAACACAATCCAGAAACATTTTAAGAAATGATCCCTCTTTTAATAATTTTGGCAATGGTAGTTAATTTTTTTCGTTTATTGCAGGAAGGACAATCTATATATGGTCAAAAATGTTCATATTTGACTTCCGATATTTAGATTATAATTTATAGTATATATGTATAAAGATGTTTCATCTCTTAATTTGTATTTGCATATTTATTTACATTATCCATTACATATTTTTACAAGGTATACAACTTCATACCTTTATTGGATTATTTTTGCTATTTACGTAATCTTAAAATAACATAAAAAATTATTCACTTTAATACGCGTTATTCTAATCGTTATTTTATTTATAGTGAGGTATCAATGTGATTCATTTTATTGTAGTCATAAAATATATGTTATAATAAGGAAAATATTAATAAATTACAATGGGAAATATCTAAAGATATATGACTGTTAAAAATAAAATTTACTTTTTATAAAAAAAAAATTAAAGTGGAATCACATTACAAAATTAAGTGTCATTATAATACAAAATAACACAAAAGCAAGATTTTCTACTTAAATAATTAAACCGTAGATCAAAAAATAATTTATTTAGTAAAGATAAAACAGCACTTTTATAAACAGGTGTATGCAAACGAAAGCTCTCCCCTATCTCCTCTTAGAGAAACAGTGAAAGATAAATTAGAACTCTCAAATTTTCCTACTGCAAGTTGAATAGGGTTGGACACTTTTTTTATTCTTTTCTTCTGTCTAGTTAAGAACAACTACATACCCATTTTCTAACTAATGATGTAACCATAACGGACTTGAACACAGACGTTCAAACTCCCTTTTGCTATCCCCTCTATCTTATACAACCAATACATGTATAAAAAGATAAATGACCTCCAATATACATAATTCTTTCTGAATCAGTACTCATAACTTTGTGCAGATCAACACCTCTTATACTTATATATAATAAGGGCTTGGTTTATATTAAAATAGAAAATTTTCACACATTGTGGAGCAACTAATGAGTGTTTGATTAGCTTAATATACAGATATAGGAGATCATTTATCTTTTACATATGTGTGTGGTCATGTGTATCAGTTGCATGATATAGAGCAGATAGCTGAAGGGAGCTTGCAAGTCTGTGTTCAAGACCATTATATCTAAGCTTTAAATATATACTTTCTACTGAAATAACTATGCAAGTTATATAAAGATAATCCTATTCTTTTGAAACGAATTTCACTCAAAATGGAACCAAACCCATGTTTTAAGTATAGCAGATAGAAGTGTTATCTGTGCACAACAAACTTTTTTTTTACTAATTGTAATAGAGATTAAATAGATTACTCATTTTTACAATTTGTACATAAAAAATAAGAGTTATGAACAAATACAAGTATGTTTCAATCATTTGTATTAAACACAAACAAACATATCTAAGAAAACAAGAATATGATTAGAAGATATTAAATATAATATCAAGAAATAAAATAAAAAGTAATCTCTAAAAAGAATGATAAAGACTGCTGAAAATTTACCTGAAAATTATTATATGGGTAGCATTTTAAATTTTAGTTACTCTGTTTATCACACTCTATATGTGAAGAAAAATTTTCATCATCTGAAAAAGTTTTTGTATTATTTATTTGTTATAAAAATAATGTGATATATATATATTTTAAGTGTCATAGCATCGGCCGCGACGTGAACCCGCAACCTGGGCAACTGCCTGCAAGTGCAAGGCAGTCGCGCTGACCTCAAAACCACCAATGCAAGACAATAATGTGTTATTTGCTTAATACTTTTGTTAGCCTTACAAACTCTTTGATCTTCAGTACATTTATTATGGGGTATCCAAGAAAAAAAAACTCAGAATTTTGTAATAAAATATTGGGTATTTTTAGCTATTACAGATAGAACCTCCTTCAAAGTACTGTTCCTTTATGAGTGGCTGATGAGAATGTTTTTTCATTCTTATTTAAAGATTATTTATACTTTTGATTTATACTTATCTTAATATTTCACCTATACTCTTATTTAAAGCTGTGATAAATTCATGCATTTTAATAATCTTTTCAGTAAAAGTAATTTATGCCCCAAATTGAAAAAAAAAAACAACCATGTCATGGATTAATATTTAGGTGTGTTTACTAAATTAAAATTACATAAAAACATAAACCTAAATTACTATAATAGTCAAATATCCAATACAATTTATTTAAATGTCCGTAATGTTGTCACAAATACATAAATCAATAGACGTCAATGGAAATAAAAGCCAGTTTGATAAATGTTAAAATATAGTTATTAATTGTTGTTTATTTCAATCTTGTGTTGATTGATTATTTGTTTAAACTTAAGCCTGTACATTTTACAGTAACATCATGCTATCATTAACTGGTCTAACCAATATTTTTTTCCAGTCTAGTTATATCTGTTTGATAAACTGAAATTACATATTGACAGAGACAAAGATTTTTAATAAGATGGAAATATGAAAAAGCTGCCTATTCAATATAAAAACAATTTATGTGTTTATTAAAAACGCAGTGTTTTGGATCAATACTTGTTTTAAAAATTCTTTTTATAATATAAATGTGTAAGCATTTATTTTATAACGTCTTGCGTGCGATTATAACATGTGGTTGTTCGAAGGTATTCATTTATTAATAACATTCTCACAGCGTCTGCGCAATTAGCTTAACAGGCTGTCATTCTATTGTAATATAAATGTGTGCAAAATACATCTATAATTGCAAAACAAAAGAGCACAATATTCAAAAGACAAAAAAGAGGTGTGTGGTTCTAAGTCATGAACATACTTTTTTCTTCAATTTTTATAGCTAAATATGTGATTGTGGATTATTTGTATAAAAGAAAGTATTGCAATATATGATTAGAAAGAGTGGATTATTTACATAACAAATAATAATTATCATACAGTTATATACAGAGTATTATGGAACTAATTTATTTAGAACAAATCTTTGTCTATATAAATATAGGGATAGACTAAATATAATAGTTTTTAAACCTAATATAAATGTTTAATATTCAGTATGTAGTTGCTCGAAAGTAATAGATATAATAATAAATTTATTTCACCATTATTTTTGTTAAAATATATATCTAATTATAAAAAAAATTTTTTAATGTATATCAATACATGTCAAACAACTATGTATGAAATTGGAAAAAGTAGACCGTATCTATTTGAATTTTGAAATCTGGTTAAACAAAATATATTTTAGAAACAATTAAAATGCTTTATTTCCAATATATGCAACTGTACTTTTAAATGTATATTAGTAAGTATAAACAAATAACTATTTTCTATTACTAAATCCTAAACAGGCTAAAAAAGTATTTATGCAAATTAGTTTGTGCATCTTATTGCTTTGGAGTGGCAGAAGTTCTAATAGTGATAGTAAAAAAATAAGTACATATAATCTACTCTAGTTTAATATGGCAGATAAATGAAATTTAGGAAAATAAAAGAAAAAAAATTACAACATAAGTCAGTTTAGTGTTATATACATTACACATGCTAATAATATAAAAGCAAATGATGACTAATGTAAACACCAGATTTATAGGTGAAGCTTTGATCTAGAAACTGTTAACCTTTAATCCATTGCTCTCTCTTTCACTGTGGAGAACTACACTGGACATTAAATATAAATTTAAAGAAAATATAGTTTTAACTACAAATAATTTTTTAAATTTCAAAAAAGGTAAGTAGAAAATGGGAAGATAAAATTAAAAAACAATAAATATATTTAAACTGAGAATTTAATCTTATAAAAACTTTTTATTCCTTAAGGAATTAATAACATTTTTAAATAAAATATATGAAGCAAGAATAAACAATTGACATACTTTATAAAAACAACAACTTGTTTCTGAGATGTTCAATCCTTTTTCATAATTTTGGCATTGCTTACAACACATTTAATATATATATATTCCTGCCATGCATTTTCTACAATATATTTATTAATTTTCCTATAACAGTTTCGACTGTCTAGCAGTCTTCCTCAGATATCACAATAATTTTCTCAAAAACTTTCAAACTACCCTATCAACTATGACTATCTGTTTTTTGCATATCTTTTAGTTTGTTTTAAATTAAACTAATAGTTAGTTGGAAAAAATATATTAAAAGATCTTGGGGAAGATTGCTAGATAATAAAAACTATAATAAGGTGATTAAATAGAGGTTTATGAAAATGATAACAATCAACCCTTAAGCTATCAACAATCCCAAGATGTAGCCATGGCAACCTTCTTTAACCATAAATGTGGTGTCTTTATTATTTGTCTTTTAAAGGAGGTTGCCTTAACTACAAGTTGAGATTTTTGATAGCTTAAGGGTAGATTGTTATCAACCACATTTATTATTTTCAAAAGATCTTTAACTGAAGGAAAAGTTACATATTTTTACATTGGACATCCATAGTTTTATATTTGCATTATAAAGGAAATACATTTTATCTAATTTAAATCTCATGCATTATATACATTTAGGTTACCAATCTAATATTAATAAGTTCATGATAACCATCAATTCAGAAGGCAATAAGACCATGATCAATGTTGAGGTGGTGATAATAGAAGAAAACAGCATTTAAAATTGCCAATGAGATCCTATCACAGTCTATATGATGTTTGTTGATGATTTAAAAGGATCCATATAGTACTATATATAGCATCAGAGACAAGTTTTTGTCTCTTTTTAATGCTTCCAACCTTCTTTCAAAAGGTATTTGGATGCCTTCTTGAGTTGTTACTGTATAAAAAGATGCATTTAGTACACTATAACGTAAAAAGAACATAAAGTCCTGGCATGAATATTGGCATATATACCTTGTTTGAAATTTTGAAAAAGTTTGTCAATTTTAACTTTTGAATAGTTGTATGAATATTATCAAATCAGCCATATTCAAAGAATATGTGATGCTGTTTTTTAGTGTCTCTATGGAAAAGATTGCTGTGTTTATCCACACTTTTGCAATTTCTTTAAATATTTGTAGAAATATAAAATAGGTGATGATTCAATGTTAATTTTAATAAGGAAGTTAAAATATTTAAGTTCATGGGACCAATGTTTAAATTCATTAATGAGGTGTTTATTATTTAGACCTAAAATTGGAGTATTAAAAGAATCATAATGATCCCATGAAACTACTTATAGACTTCCCAATATTTGAATTTTGTGGATGTAGACATGAGTTCATGTTTGGTGTTAATCTGAAGGAGAAAAATAAGTTGTCCATAAGCTAATAATAGTTGGGGTTCTATCTATAGGAGTAATTTTCTGCAGTATCTCTAATTTGAGGGTAAATGTTATTAAAAAGATAATAAGGTTGACAATCTTTTGAATCCTAAAGATGTTTATGCAATGAAAATCTGATCCATTTAAACTAGGGGAAAGGTTTAAGTTGTTTAAGTGAAATACTACCAATACTCTTGATACAAAGAAGATTTGTAAGTAGAGAGCAGATAGTACAATTAATTTTTTATTAAAAATAATAATGGCTGAGAAGTACGTGATTCTGGTCATGATTAGTAGATTAAAAAGTGATGTTTTAGAGTAAAGACAAAGGTAAGATTTAGATAGCGATTTAATCACCTTCTCAGTTTTGTGAATAAGTATGTTTTGTATTTGGCTTCACATGGATGAGTAGCTCAGATAAAAGGGAAAACCAAGGAAGGAGCTCAGTCACTCTCTAAAGAACTGCTTTTGAATTTTTCCAGTATATATAGAACAAGCACATGACTTATCAATGTTATATTCAGGCTTGTAATCCTGAATAAATTTTGAAAAAATTCCAATGAAAGTTGGGATTTGTTTAGGGGAAGATAGAAACACAGATACATCATTCATATATGCATTCATTAAAACATTAGTATTGAGTGACTGTACAAAGGTTCCAGATATTTGATTTTCAATCTCTTTGAGTGAATTAATATAATATAAAAAGTAAATAGAAGAGCTCGAGAGTAAAGCCTCATAGGATTGAGGAATAAGAAGTGAAAATAGGAGAGAATTTTCCATTTAACATATATATTTCACAATTTAATAACATGTTTGTTTTTATAGAAAGGATTGAGATAGGTATTTCTGCATCTGCCTTTACCTTAAAAAGATGATCTATATAGGTAGCTTGTCAAACCCATTTAACCTTGAGCATTATTATTTCACTGAACTAAAATGATTTATATGAGTGGGTGTAAATATTTCATGTATTATAATGATTTTATCTTTATCTTCTACAATCAATACCTTGGATTTAAATCTATGCTGGGTGAATCATAAACTTCTTTTCATGTTTCTAACAATCTTTGTTTTTCTTAGGTAATTGACCTATACACAAATCATGTGGTCATATAAAAGCCAATAAATATCTATTTTTAACTAAAAGGTAACAAAAAGATGGAAAACCATTGGCAATCTTGGTGAATAACATTTTTTATTACTGTCCTTTTTTGAAGACCTTTGAGGAGTCTTTGTTCCACAATGGGCACTTTAAATTCTCTTTGTATCGAAACTCCTTTTTTTAAGATAACATGTATGTATATATATGTTAAAAATGAATGTGTTCATGGGTAACTAATATAAAAGTATATTTTACAGGCTAATCTGGGTATAATTAACACTCTTTAGCAATATTTTGGAAAATATAGTCCAACATTTAAAACAATAGAATAGTTAATTAGAAGCAGATAAAATAGGAAGATATACCTATGTATGCGTATAAGATAGTAATATAGAAAAAATATAATTAAAATAAATAATAACTGTGATATCATTATTAATATTAAAACTTATATATATATAAACTGTCATTCTAAATTTAACCTATAATTAATATATTAAATCCTCCTTTATCTGGCTTAAAAGTCTGCTAGTGTTCATTTAATAAATGAAACAGCACGGCCACGTGTAATTTTAAAACTTTCTTTATAATAAGATTGAACCAAGGAATAATAATATAATAACGAATATATATGTACCATTACAGCTTTTAAAGAAAGAGAACAAATCAGGTGACCCACTTTATCCTGAAAAGCTTCAAACATCAAAATTTTAAAAACATTGTAGCAAAGACCATTTCATGACTTTATTATATTAAGAACCTTTCGTGTTCTTTTTCCGATAATAAAAGCCTCAAGGTCATGAATTATTTCAGCACTATATATATATAGCTGTTAACAAAGTTCCAAATTATTTCACATTTAGTATGAAATTTATTTGACTATTAAAGCACTTTATAATAAAATCTGCGCAACTCAGGAATCTTGATAATATAGTAGACAAACGACATTCAAGTAAAAGTTGTAATTGCTGAAATGATATGTCAACAAAAATATAAATTTATTTTATTTTATTGAATATCAAACATGAATATATATATATGGAGTATAGTTTTTCAGCCTAACTAAACTGTTCGAATATCAGCATGCTTTGCAAGACAACAGTACAATTATACTGTCTAATTGTAATGTTATTTTTGATAGCAAACTTTTGATATTCTGTTTGTTTATTTATACATAAGAACTGCAATGATGCAATTTACATATAAAAACTATCTTCGTTGTGCTCACATATGTGGTCATAGCACATCTTCCTGCTATGTGTATATGCTGAGTTCATGACAACAAATATCTGATATTCAATGTTTCATTTATACATAAGCGTTGTGAATATGTAGTTTACACATAATATACTATATTTGCTGTGGTCACATATAAATATGGGATCAGAACACATCTATCTTGAATGCCTATAAACTGACTTCAAATCTGGTAAAACATTTTTTAAGATTAAAATGAACAAATAGTAACTTAAACCATTAAGCATCACATGCTTGCTCTGTTTATCAACAATAGTAACTTAAAGTTAAATGCAATTAGTTTCAATAATTGTTCAATCAAATAATAATTTTCTTTTTAGATAACCCTACAACTACATATGTATATCTAAATTCATCTTTAGTTTTGGCAGAAGCTAAATGTTATGACTAGTTTTTGTGCCAAGACACCTATATATATATATATATATATATATATAGGTATATCTATATATATATATATATATATATATATATAGCTTAATTTTGTTATTAATAAACTATTGCTAATACATTATGTCATTATTTTATATCATTATATATTATTTCAAATAATAAAAGTTTTAACTTAAGTAAATGTTTAAGCTGTTGAAAATCTTTAAATATCAAATAACTGGAAATATAAATGATATTAAGCTAATAATGCTAATTTAGATTTAGTTTTACAGTTAAAATGTTTTAAAAAGTTTATATTAATTTTAAGGTTAAGAAACCAGGTTCAAATCACGTATTTTGTTTTTCACCTGTTTAAATTTAAAGCTGTAATATTTAATTCATTTTAATGTCAACACATAATATTTTAGTGTTAATATTTTTAGACTAATTTAAATGAAAAACGTTTAATAAAGCTAATAATTAAAGTTAGAATTTGAAGTAATGAATAAAAGAGTATTGAATGAATGAATAAATATTATACCTATTTAATATTATTTATTAAACAAAAAATTTCTTAAAAAGAATTCTAAAACCTAGTCTGAGATTTTGTCTAGATTTAAAATAAAAATGTATTAAAATGTATCAAAATTGCTTTGTTAAATATATAATATATATTTTTAAAAATGTGACAGTTTTATTTTATCCTGGCTTTTGTAATTTTTAATTAAACATTTTATTATACCAGGAAGTATTTTAATTAATTTTGTTTTAGTTTTCTACATAAGCATTAAAAACATTGATTTATTGTAAAATTAAAAAAAAAAAAATTTTTGATTAACAACCTGATCTCATGATAAATAGATCAAAGATTTGAACGAATCAGAGAAGATGTTGTAGGTATAAAGGTACATAAACAGTCTGGTAAAATGGCCACATGACCAATGGTGTAAATAAAAGTGACACAGACACAGGATGGCAGTTCATATTCACTTGTATCCTTTTCCAAGCCTTTATTTAATTTTAATTTTGTTTGTAACAGTTGAATTTTATACTCTACTGAAAATGTAAAACAGTGCAATTTTATATAAATTTATGTTTTTCTAACTCTGTATGATGGGGTAAACTAAAACCATTTGGACACAATTATCTGAATAGAACATGCCAAAGGGACTGAAGTCACTCTCTCTCCCAGCAAAATGGTAATATATTTCATTGTTACATTGTTTAAGACATTATGTTTAAAGTTTGCTTTGTTGGAAAACTTTAAAAATTATTATTATTACCATTATCATGATTTTAACTCAGTATCAATTTCTTAGTCCAATATAACATCTGAATTATAATTAAAATTGTCTCAGGAGACTTAATTGTCTTATTGGAAAGAACATTATTATTATTAATCATATCTTGATGTTATCTTTTAAATATTATTCTATGTCAAATTGTCTCAAATTTATTTATGATTATATAAATAGACTGTAATTCAAAATAAAGGCTGTTTATTGATATAGTGAATATATTTTCAGACATTTAATAATGATTATAAATCTACAAAAAAAATTAAATACATAATTTATACTTCAATAAAATAATTTACTTGTGCTGCACTTAAACAAAAGATGATGATATTATTATTATTATTATTATTATTATTATTATTATTATTATTATTATTATTATTATTATTATTATTATTATTATTATTATTATTATTATTATTATTATTATTATTATTATTATTATTATTATTATTATTATTATTATTATTATTATTATTATTATTATTATTATTATTATTATTATTATTATTATTATTATTATTATTATTATTATTATTATTACTACTACTACTACTACTACTACTACTACTACTACTACTACTACTACTACTACTACTACTACTACTACTACTACTACTACTACTACTACTACTACTACTACTATTATTATTATATTTAAGAAGGTCTTTATTGACTCAAAAGAATACATCAAGTCACAAATTATAAAGGAAATCTACTGCTACAATTCCATTACAAGGCTTTTACATTTACTGTGTTAGTGTTTTTAGAGTTATTTTTGGATTTACAGAAGTTCAAATCATAGTTCTTGCCTACAAATATCTGATGTCGATATCCCAGATTGTCTGTTCCACCTGCATTAACAGTCCAAATATTATAACACAATATTTCACTTTTAATTATATGTCTCAATATGGTTTATGATATAATTCACCATTTGTACTCTATTAGAAAAATTAATCACTTAATTTGTCATGATTATATTTGCTTAGTCCTATGAAATTTATTTTAATAAAACAGTAAGCTATCTAAAAACACCAATCCAAAGCCAGCATTTAACTAAAAGTTATCTATTGAGTGGAAAATCTGAAATTTCCAGATACCTACATGTCTTCAAACCCAGCTATCCAACTCAAATAGCTATATGGGGCTAAGAGATCTTCAACCATACCATATATTAGTAGTCTGAACCTACTCTAGTACCTCTCTGAGGAGTTCCAGAGCATGAAACCATGGTCAGAGGTTGAGGGGGGTTTCTGACAGTGATATTTTAAATGCTTTCTCTAGCTAAGCCTTTATCTCAAAGCTTGTTAAAAAATTGGCAATCCTGACAGAGATATTTTAAGTGCTGGCACTGGCTAAGCATTTATCACAAAGCATGTTGAGGAATGGGCAATCTTCATTGTTTATAACTTATAAGCTTAAGAGATAAGGTCATGTGATCTATGACTCTTATTTTGACTATTTATAGTCTCTAACTTAAGTCTTATGCAATGTTATATTGCTAAGACTACTAATATATGGTATGGCTGAAGATCTCTCAGCCCCATATAGCTATTTGAGTTGGATAGCTGGGTTTGAAGACATGTAGGTATCTGAAAATTTTATATTTTCCATTCAATAGTATGCTATCTGGTTTGTAAAGCAAGATTTGAAGAAATTTACATTTCTAAAAAATTTGAGTTTTGAAACTGAAAGTAACATAAGTGCTCTCAGTTGGAATTTTAGATCTAGTTGCTGAAATCCTAACACTTCACTGAGATGACCCATTAAGCTCAAAATCAATTGGTCTAGAGATGAGGATAGTGTGATAGAGATTTTTTTCATATGTCATAGCATCAGCTGGAAGGTGAACCCACAACAACCAACTGCAACCAACTGCTTGCTTGCAAGGTTGCTGCGCTAACCTTTTGGCTAACAATGCTTGACAAATACGATAGAGATTTTGAATTCTTTCTCTGTTGGCACTTATAATTAAAGCATGTTTGGTGCTAGGTGTAAGCTCAATCTAGTGAACATTTTAGCACAAGCTTAAAGGCAGGTTGTACAATTGGTGACTTGTTTTATTAATTATTATAAGCGTACTCTTGAAGGCTTTTGTGATGTAATATTGTTTTAGCTATTAATATATGGTCAAACTGAACTGAGTTCAGACCCATATAACTTTCTGGTTTGTAATGCTACATTTGAAGAATTTTACATTTCTGAAAAATTTGAGTTTTCAAACTTATAGTAATGTATTAAATAAGTGCTCTGAGTTGGAGTTTTAGATCTAGTTTCTGAAATCTTAACTCTTCACTGAGGTGAGCCATTAAGCTCAAAACCAATTGGTTTAGAGAAGAGGATAGTATGATAGAGATTTTGAATTCTTTCTCTGTTGGCACTTATAATTAAAGCTTGTTTGGAGCTAGTGGTAAGCTCCATCTAGTGAACATTTTAGTACAAGCTTAAAGGCAAATTGTACAATGTGTAACTTATTATATTATATATTGTAACGAGACATATATACATAAGTATAATATATATATATATATATATATATATACACGACGCTCTTCCGATGTAGCCTGTCACCCTTTACACTGAATAACCTAATCTATACTAACTCAGTATAATAATAAGAGAGTTATGGTATGATAACCTCTATTTAACTAAACTGAACTTACAATATACATAGGGTAATAAATACATAAGATAGACTTCAGAGATGGTCACAACATATAGGTTTTAACATTGACAAACATATAAAATACACTTCACAATATCATTGCTATTGTAGGAAAATCCCTACAATAAAGAATGACTAACATAATATTTTATTTGAAATAATTGTGAAGCTACTCTTTTGTAATTTAAAAAACGATAAAATAATAATTTTAAAACACAGATTAAATTAATTGAAATAACTAATGCTATCCTATGGATATCTTAGGGATTATGATTATTCTTTTCTAAAATATAATAACAATTATTGGTAGTTAAATAATTGAAGAACAAGAGGGATTTTGTTGAGTTTCAATAATCCAAATAATACACTTGCAAACATAAACTAAATTCTCTATTTGAGAATAAAACTAACAATAATAATATACATTGACTACTACTACTACTACTACTACTACTACTACTACTACTACTACTACTACTACTACTACTACTACTACTACTACTACTACTACTACTACTACTACTACTACTACTACTACTACTACTACTACTACTAGTAGTAGTAGTAGTAATAATAATAATAATAATAATAATAATAATAATAATAATAATAATAATAATAATAATAATAATAATAATAATAATAATAATAATAATAATAATAATAATAATAATAATAATAATAATAATAATAATAATAATAATAATAATAATAATAATAATAATAATAATAATAATAATAATAATAATAATAATAATAATAATAATAATAATAATAATCTAGTCACTTTAAATCAAATAATTTATCAAACTTATAAATTTTTATTCCCCTCTTATACAAATAACTATCATGAAACAGAATAATCATTTAATAAGAATAAAAAGGTTTATAATGTAATATAATCTCCTATTATCTAACTTAATTAAATACACTAATTAATTAGCATTTACCTATCTTAATTTTCTGTCTCAAAAACAAACATTATAATAAACTTTATTAATCACTTGAGTTCTGAGATATAGGAATGTGACTATTGGAAATAATATTTTTTAATGTTTTATGCATATGATGTTTAAATTTCAATTTTCAAATAATTCTTCCAGGGTTTTCAAATCTAATAAAATAAATATTAATGAAATATAATTTTAATAAAGTTATAATTTTAGATAATAAAATAATTAATTTATCAGTTCCAATTCTTTTAGTATTATTCTTTAAATAAAATGTTCAATACATATATTTTATGTAACCATTTCATTTGGATTACGTGCTTTAATAATATGACTTTATGATAGAAATGATTCTAGACAGAAGAAAAGCTACTAGTCAAGTTTTAAATTAAAATATTTATTTTAAAAATAATAACAATTTATAACAACAATTATAAATATCGTATATAATATAAATATATTAAAATTATTAAGTGCAAGCAGATAATATAATAATAATATGAAAGGCTGAAACCTTTAAAAGATGCGTCTTAAAAATGCATATGAGACAGCCAATCAGATGTAATAATGACTGCAATTTGGAACTCTCAATTCAAAAACACAGCCAGAAATATGAGAAAAGATGGAACCATCTTCTTTTCTACTTAAATTTATATACAAATAAGCCAGACTCAAGCATTCTGAACTAAGAGAGTGAAGCTTAAAACACTTTCACATTTAATTCGTTAATTATTATATATAAATAAACAACATGAAATCTTTCGATTTACGACAAAGTAATTTTCAAATCTAATGAAATGATAGTAACAAATGTATATATATTAAATTTATTAAGCACAAGCAGATGATATTATAATAACATGAAAGGCTAAAACTTTAACAGATGTGCCTTAAAAATGCTTATGTGACAGCCAATCAGATGTAATAATGACTGCATGTGGAATTCTCAATTCATTAGATTTGAAAATTAATTTGTAGTAAATCGAAAAGATTTCATGTTGTTTATTTATATTTAACATTTAGTGAATTAAATGTGAAAGTGTTTTTAAGCTCTATGCTCTTAGTTCAGAAAGCTGAGTCTGGGTTATTTATATATAAATTTAAGTAGAGAAGAAGGTGGTTCCATCTTTTCTCATATTTTGGCTTGTGTGTTTGAATTGAGAGTTTCATGTGCAATCATTATTACATCTGATGGCTGTCACATAAGCATTTTTAAGGCACATTTGAAAAGGATTCAGCCTTTCATATTATTATCATATATAACATAATTGATTCACAAAATTAATATTTAAATAATTACAAATTTACAAGAAAAATCCTTATATTTACAATAAACAAAAGAAACATAATTCTGTTCATTCAAATATTCATATTACATCTACTTCATTCAGTTCATCAAATAAGTTTATTATTATCAATTTGTATGCTTTCATTTATATTATCAATTAATTTTACCGCTCATTATTACATTGTGATGGGTAACATTCATGCCATCTCAAACATATTAAAATAATCCATTATAATTCAAATTATTTGAACAAAGTTATAATACTTTAATATCATTCACAATTAAAATGTGTATGAAAACATATTAATACAATTTAAAAACAAAATTGTTTATATTGTGGTAATCTTAAAATAATACAAATAATCAAAGCAAAACTCTCCATACAGTATTGCCACCCTGTGCCAACCAGCGTAATCAATGAATGCCAGAAGTCTTGTACCAAAATGTATGGGTGCTGAACTGAGTTCAGACCCATATGACTATATAAGCTATTGAGCTTAGATTAAAAAAAAGTTTTTGTGTTTTCAATTTCATTCTCATATTTTTGTAGTTAAGTAGAGATAAAAGGTGGATGCTGGAGGGTTGCATTAGATCCTAAGATTTAGGTGCATGCTCTCAGATCCAAAGCTCCTAACTGACGATGGCCACAAGCCAGAAACTAGTCTGGGTATATTGTATGAGGTAGGCATTAGATAGGGATTTTATGCACAAGCCTTCTGGCATTCATTGATTACTCTGGTTAGCACAGGGTGGCAATACTGTATGGAGAGTTTTGCTTTGTTTATAAACAATTATGTGCTAGTATAAGATAGTGACCATGTGATGCTTAATGGTTTAATAATACAAATACTTTATTTAAATAGATTATTGAATCAAGGATTATCTAAGGTCACGTAACTGAACGAAGTACA